>CM040750.1:38666885-38704385 GCA_022829145.1 Albula goreensis
AGATCTCACCGCTACAGCGCTCTGATCCGGTCTGATCCCGAGTAAGATCTCTGCTACAGCGCTCATCCGCTGCTACAGCGCTCTGATCCCCGGAGTAAGAGTGCGATCACCGCTACAGCGCTGATCCCTGCGATACAGCGCTCTGGAGTGCGATCACCGCTACAGCGCTCTGATCCCGGAGTGCGATCACCGCTGATCCCGGAGTAAGCGCTCTGATCTCCGCTACAGCCCTGGAGTGCGGTCACTGCTACAGCGCTCTGATCCCGGAGTGCGGTCACTGCTACAGCGCTCTGATCCCGGAGTGCGATCACTGCCAGGCCTCCGCACATCACCACCTCCAGAGCCCTTCACACCGGACACAGCAGGGGCTGAAAAACCTGCTATTACACAATGCAAAAAGCTAAATGGGGAAAAAAACCTATAGTTTGTTTATCTCAGAGAGAGACAGACATAAAATTGAGCTTTCAGGAAATGCAATTTGCTGCAGTTCCTGCTAAGCGTGATATGCGTATGAAAAAACAAAACACACAAGAAGCCATTTCATTAATGAGAACAAGATATACGAGTCAGTTTCGACTCAGTTTCTCTAACTGGAGTTAAACCAGCATGTACTGGACTCTATCCCCCCGCCCCGATTCAGAAGCAGAAGAGAAAGATGGAAGCTGTGGTTTTCTCTGGAAGCTCTGGCCCTGTGAGAGCGAAACTGAAACACAGAGGGGAGCAGCCACACAGACCCACAGCTGAACACACACTTTACAGTTATCCACACGATTCCCCCCTATCAGAGCAGCCCGAGCACAGGAACCATGTCTGCTCACTTCCTTTATGGTTAGAAAACACACTGGGAGAGGTGAGGTTGGGGGACTCCGCTCCCAGCCCCGGTGTCTTTCACACCCTAACTCTGACCCTTTCACACCCTAACCCTGACCCTTTCACACCCTAACTCTGACCCTTTCACACCCTAACTCTGACCCTTTCACACCCTAACTCTGACCCTTTCACACCCTAACCCTGACCCTTTCACACCCTAACCCTGACCCTTTCACACCCTAACCCTGACCCTTTCACACCCTAACTCTGACCCTTTCACACCCTCTGACCCTTTCACACCCTAACCCTGACCCTAACCCTGACCCTTTCACACCCTAACCCTGACCCTTTCACACCCTAACTCTGACCCTTTCACACCCTAACTCTGACCCTTTCACACCCTAACCCTGACCCTTTCACACCCTAACTCTGACCCTTTCACACACCCTAACCCCTCACACCCTAACCCTTTCACACCCTAACTCTGACCCTTTCACACCCTAACCCTGACCCTTTCACACCCTAACTCTGACCCTTTCACACCCTAACTCTGACCCTTTCACACCCTAACTCTGACCCTTTCACACCCTAACCCTGACCCTGCAACCCTGAACCTCTTTGGACATTGCCCAGAGGAGCTGTATGTGTGAACGCAAATGTAGTTCACCCTAACTCTGGGTGTTGAACTCTTTATTGCAGGTAGCAACTTTATCTTTATGTAGTAGACTTTATCCTGCCGGTTCAGCCCATGTGTGAATACAGCAGGTCATTTTCCGGAGAACTGACAGTGAGCGTTTTGATAACATTTCTATCATGAGACTGGTGTGAAACTGGAACACAAGCATCCGAGGGTAGCTGCTTTGTGCACTTTTCTGCTTGCCTGTATGTTGCTTTCCACTCTTTCGTTCATACTGCGGATATGATGCAAAACCACTCATCATTACAGATGAGTCGATAGATTCAATGTGTTGTAAACAAAACACTGCGATATCCGCAGCATACTTTGTGTGTTATGTCTTGCCTCCTGCGTGCTCTACCCAGACGCCACCCTTCGCCTAAACCAAACGGATTATTTCCAGTAGGTGAGAACCAACTGACACAGAAAATCTTCGGTTCTGTGCTACATGTGTGAAAGGGCAATTCCAGACATTGTCAGGAGTTCATATGTGAAAACGGCTTCAGTCACACAGACGTGCCCCAGTTTGGCTGTGCTACACCGCCTCAGCCCCCAGCCTGTCTGCCTCGCTCTCTCGCTCTCTCTTGCTCTCTCTCGCTCTCTCTCTCCTGGCATGTCCCTTCCTCTCTCGGCTGGTCTCCGCTCAGAGGAATGAGCACTTCACATGACGCTCACAGGAAAAGCGCGTCCAGCGCAGACAGCATGTGAAGGTCACGCTGTGTGTGAGGGTGGAGTGAGAGACAGAGGGGCAGCAGCGCATCCTGTGGAACTGGGACAGTGTGTCCTTTCATCTCTCACAAAAACAGCGTCCTCAACCCCCCTAACCAGCAGCCAGCCACTAGGGGCAGCAGCGAGCAGCAAACACCAACAACGATCAGCAAGGATCAGCATCCATCAGCACCCTACTGCAAGGAGCAGCAATGGGCAGCAGTATTCAGGCCAGTGGCCCTGTACAGCCACAGGATGTGCTAGGGATTTTACAACTTCAATTCCGCAGTCAGTTCAGAGACAAAAAAACATGCGAGTTCAATTACCTGCTATGTACAAACAAAACTAGCAGCCCTGGTGCTGGAGAGACATTGAATCTGCTGGTCCTGTTAGTTATTCCACACTTTATTATAATTATAGGTGATTACAGTGTGTTGATGGTGTGGTCACATGACTTTTTTTCTTGGGTCTGTATTGGTTCCTGATTGTAATGTGAAACAGTCCGAGCCACAGAGCCTGTAGCCCTCAGCACCAGCATGGCCCCTGAGCTACAGGAGGCAGAATAAGGCCCTCAGCACCAGCATGGCCCCTAAGCTACAGGAGGCAGAATAAGGCCCTCAGGCCCTGTTTAACAGCAAAGAACGTCCTTGGGTCAGGGCAGCATTACACCGCCCTGGAGACGGTGG
The DNA here is from genome assembly GCA_022829145.1 of Albula goreensis. NCBI lineage: Eukaryota > Metazoa > Chordata > Actinopteri > Albuliformes > Albulidae > Albula > Albula goreensis. The sequence goes on from CM040750.1 coordinate 38,669,766, forward strand.
TTAGTCAGGCTCAAAGTGATGATGTCATAGATATGAGTGTAACAAGTAAAATTAGCTGCCTGGTACCAGCTCACTCAAAGGTATGAGTGAGGGTTTGTGTGTGTGAGAGTGTGTGTACATGTTACTGTCAGAGCAAATTTGTATGGGTCCAGCCGAGGTAACCAGGTCAGAACTCTGCGTCAGCGGTCCCGCTCTTACCGATCTGTTTCTCGATGTCGGCCGCCTCGTCCGGCGTAGCTCTGGGCAGGATTCCAGGGTCCGTGAAGCTGGTCTGCAGGAGGGAAATCACCACCAACACGAACAGCACGCCCCCGATCACCGGGATGCATGTGGTCAGGTGCTCCACCAGGAAGGGGCAGCTAGGGGGAGAGACTCGGGTCAGTGTGTCTCAGAGCTGCGCTGGTGCACCATGCGGGTCAGTGTGTCTCAGAGCTGCGCTGGTGCACCATGCGGGTCAGCGTGTCTCAGAGCTGTGCTGCTGCGCCATGCGGGTCAGCGTGTCTCAGAGCTGTGCTGCTGCGCCATGCGGGTCAGCGTGTCTCAGAGCTGCGCTGGTGCGCCATGCGGGTCAGTGTGTCTCAGAGCTGCGCTGGTGCGCCATGCGGGTCAGTGTGTCTCAGAGCTGCACTGGTGCGCCATGCGGGTCAGTGTGTCTCAGAGCTGTGCTGCTGCGCCATGCGGGTCAGTGTGTCTCAGAGCTGCGCTGGTGCGCCATGCGGGTCAGTGTGTCTCAGAGCTGCGCTGGTGCGCCATGCAGGTCAGTGTGTCTCAGAGCTGCGCTGGTGCGCCATGCAGGTCAGTGTGTCTCAGAGCTGCGCTGATGCACCATGCGCCATGCCAGCCCAACGCACCCTCAGGGCCATCAATCAGCCAGCAACAGGGACAGTGAGGCGTGAGAAACCCTGAATAACCGGGTGTGAGTGCCACACAGGGTCTCACTGTGTGAGCAGCCAGTGCTGACCCAGCCATGGCATCGTTACTACAGTCTTTCAGACTGCAGCACCTACTCCAGTGACCGTGCCAAGGAAAACCCCACCCACCAATCCAGCATGCAGCTTTACAAATACTACACTAATGAAATCTTACAGTCAAGACAGTAAATATTGACACAACACAAAAGATAAAAGATGGGTGTGATGTGGTTAGACCAGATTACAGACCCTTGATTAACAAAAATTTTAATAACTACAGGAAGGACTCAAACATTAAGAACTTTTGAACTCTTGGACAGATGACACTAGTCGGAGAGAAAGTCCAGCATTTAAGATGTGAAACTGATATTGCCCGATTAATTAGGAAAGATCTGTAACAGTATCTCTGAAAAGCCAGCATGAGGTAAAACGGTGTTAATATTAAAAGCAGACGGCTGTAGGGGTGCGCTTACTCGAATACGAAGAAGAGGCTGCTGGTGACGAGGATAAGGCCGAGTGTGAGAGGAAGCACCCCGCTTTGCCGAGCAACGATGATCCGTCCGTCACAGTAAAAGCGATTTCGGCCGGGGAAAACTTCCCATTTTCTCTGAGGTCGTTTGGTCTTCTTGGCGCACGGAGGAGGCAGAGGTGTAGTGATAGGAGTCGAGAGTGCCCGTGGGTCGATCTGCTGATACTCGCAGTTCTTCATGATGAAAGAATTAGAAGCGGCGGAATGCACTAACGTGACAGGTTAAAAGAAACACTTTAAAGTCTAATGAGCATTCACGTAGCTGGCATCAGCTCTTCATACGGTCGGTGACTCTGTCTTAAGTGTTGCTAACAGCATGGTAAGGTAAAATTGTCACTGCTCAGTGACATTTCATTGCAAGATGAAACAGCCACAACTGAACACGAGTCAATCGAGGCTGGTAGCGTGACATCTAATGAACAACTCATCTAATTTTAGAGCTAGCTTGTTTTTTCTGGCAAGTTAGTGTATCAACAGCAGTAGCTTGCAACAATGGATTAAGGTTAGCCCACGAACAACAACCAGTGACGTACGACAAACCAAAGTGACATTGCGTAGATACCTCGGCTCAACACCATTCTTAACAAAGACATCACCAACTGAAATTATCAACGGCAAAAATCATTCATTCATTCATAATTTCGGCCAGCCGGTTCATATTTCCCCACATTAGTAACGTTCATTTTGAGTAACCGACTAGCTCACCGAACGACTGAATCAATTACGCTAGCAAAATAGATTACTACCTAATTCCTTTGTTTACGCAGTGCCCTGGGTAGTTAGCCACGCATCAGTCATGTTAGCTTGGTTATCTGCCTGCCTTACCAGTGTAATAGGTACCGCACATCCACACAGTCAGCAATGTGTCATTCTAAATAATGTTATGACAGGAAAATGGACCAAGTTAGCAAGCGCTAGCTAAGATCCTGCCCATGAAAACCTAGCAGCCAGCTAGCTATCGCTACATAAAAATAACATTAGATAGCGCACTATATATAGCTAACTAGCCGACTAGCACGTTGGTATCATCCAACCATCCAGCTCCTTGGTTACACTTCTGTTCAGGTATAAATGTAACGAGCTGCTCCTACTCCTTTTATTGCTCCATGTAGTCCGGTAACCGACATTCACCCTGCATCTTCAGCTAGCCAGCCCGCTGTATGGCTAGGTAGTGAACAGCTTTCTTCCGTTTCTCCTACACTGTACCGACGACATAGCTTGTAGCAAGCTACATTACGGGCGAGCTGGCAAGCTGATATACTCCACAATCGGTCCACGGCGTTTCTTGTTGGATTCTGCTCCCTTTACAGACTGTGTGCGTTTCATAGGTGTCTGAAGGTATTTACACACCAGCTAAAAGTTTCTTCTGAAAACCGCGATTGTCTGTTAAACCCTCTTTGCCGAAGCAAAGATCTAATACGACTGTGACTGTCGACCTCCTGTGTTCACTTTGATAACGTTTAAATGGTATCCGAGAGTCAACATCCACGGCGCGCAACTCGCAACTATCGAGTGTCTTTGAAATCCTGCACTGAAATATTGTACAATTTACGACACTTCGGCCTCACCGACGGCGCCCCGCATCTGCCAAATGTCTCGTTCTCGCGTTGTTTACGTTCAGCTCGTCCGCAATATAAATATAAGCTCTATTTCGCGCTCACATTTTAGCCATTTGCGGTGTGATTTTTCCTGAATAATCTGTAAATACAGATTTTCATGCTCTTAAAGTCTAAACAAGGGACAGAGAATTTGAATATGTCATAATGAAACAATGAGAGCCTTTGCACTCGGACACTTTTACAGTGGGAAGAGTGTTAAATACTTGTGGTCCCCGAGGTACCTTAGGTCTGAAAATGAGTATTCCCAGGTTAACCAAGGAGAAATCACATTCCTCAAAAATCTGTGTTCTAACTACATTTGAAAGACTGACCATAAGTAGTATTTGTGCAACATGCATCTATTTCAAATGACTGAGGCAAACAAGAAACTGTTAAATAAAGCCTGGACTTCCTACAGGAGTGGCTTTCAAGTGGGTCAGCCCAGTACATTATGCCTGACCACAGCATGAAAAGGGCCAAAATCCAGGCAGTTTGACAGCTGTCATGCTGGCCACCAGTGACAGTTATGTCAATGCATTTATCTATGATATTAGTAAGCTACTAACACTCTTTTTTCATTGGGATGTTTTAAAAAGTTGAGCTTTAGACTACATCAGTGGAGTGCCAGATATTTGTCAAGTGCATCAGAATTGTCTTGGGCACAACCTCCCAATCTCGCTGCTTAAACGCCCCTGTGCAGCACCGTCCTCAGGGTGGCTCTGCTTTAACGCCCCTGTGCAGCACCGTTCTGCTAATATCACAAGGAAAACCCCTCATCTGGAAAACACCATTTTTATTTTTTACACATCAACCTTAACTAGTATTACCTCATGACAGTCTGAGTCCACAAAAACAGCCCTCTTACAGTGTTAGAAACAAGTTTTATTTGGTCATGCAGAAAGTGTCCTTTTTCAGTGAAAAGACTTGTGTAAACTTGTTTAAGGTGACTTGTTTAACAGACTTGTTTAAGGTGCTCCAGAAGGCTTTGGGTGAGTGAGGAGTTTTCAGACGGGTTTGAGACCATCATGACCTCCCTGAGATTGTCTGGTGTAAAAAAAAGTGTGGAAATCTGGATTGCGGGTAAGGGACCAAAGCAATGGTTTCTGTGGCACTTGTCACCGTGGGTAACACATGCTGTCCTATGGCCTATGAGCATGGAAATGCCACTAGTACAGAAATCAGCACTGACCACACCGTGATAAAAGCATGACAGCAGTGTTCCTACAGCTCTGAATGCAGACATGTTCCTATAGGTCTGACAACATTTTATTTTAATGACGAATGACTTTTAATCACAATCTGAGAAGAGTGGAGAGACTGTTTAAGTGTAATAATCCATTAGCTGTGGAAATGCACAAGCTGTGTGAGCTGTCAGTGGTATCTGTGTTCCTGGCTGTGCTATAGCAGGGTATTACACAGGTGTAAAACAGTCGTGGCATCTCATTGGTAAGAAACAGAGAGGCACTCCACCAATCACTGTGTGTATTATCACTGTGTGTGTTACTTCCAGACTAATCCCAAAAACAACTCAAGCGTACTCTGCGGTTGGTGGAACTCCTTTCTCTACACGTATCACAGTATGCTCTGGGCAGGAGGCCCCAGGTCAAGGGCTGGCACAGGAAGTCCCGCCTCCTGTCATGTCCAGGGCAGGAAGTTGCAGTGCAACACCAGGCCCAGCAGCCAATAGGAGGTGAAGTATCCCAGTAAGCAGCGGGTGAGTATGGAGCAGGAGCTCCAGTGCAGCAGGAGCTGGGTGAGGAGGTTATGGGGCAAGATGCTCCACAGGGCTCTGGGGAGGCCAGCGAGTGAGCTCTGCTCCTCTTCCTCCTCCTCCCGCTGCTGCAGAAGAGGCTCATAGTGCAAGAGGAGGTGCGCACTGAACCAGTACAGCACCGGAGACGAGGAGGCCAGGAACCGGGTCAGAACCTGCAGGGTGAGAGGTGGGTTTGGGTCAGAATCAGCACAGAGTTGGCAGCACCAGCTCAGACAGGAACCCTGAGCTGGGCACCCTCAGCCTGGCCCACGGACACCACCCTCAGCCTGGCCCACTGACACCACCCTCAGCCTGGCCCTCAGACACCACCCTCAGCCTGGCCCACTGACACCACCCTCAGCCTGGCCCACAGACACCACCCTCAGCCTGGCCCTCAGGCACCACCCTCAGCCTGGCCCACTGACACCACCCTCAGCCTGGCACCACCCTCAGCCTGGCCCTCAGGCACCACCCTCAGCCTGGCCCACTGACACCACCCTCAGCCTGGCCCACAGACACCACCCTCAGCCTGGCCCACAGACACCAGCCCCTCAGGCACCACCCTCAGCCTGGCCCCTGACACCACCCTCAGCCTGGGCCTGGCCCACTGACACCACCCCACTGACACCACCCTCAGCCCAGCCTGGCCCACTGACACCACCCTCACGACACCACCCTCAGCCTGGCCCCCTCAGCCTGGCCCAGCCTGGACACCACCCTCAGCCTGGCCCTCCGCAGCCTGGCCCACCGACACCACCCTCAGCCTGGGCCCTCAGCCTGGCACCACCACCCTCAGCCTGGCCCACCACCCTCACACCACCCTCAGCCTGGCCCCACTGACACCACCCACAGCCACCCACAGCCTGGCCCTCAGACACCACCCAGCCTGGCCCAGACAACCTGGCCCACTGACACCACCCACAGCCTGGCCCTGACACCAGCCTGGCCCACTGACACCACCCGCAGCCTGGCCCACCACCATCCGCAGCCCCACAGCCTGGCCCCTCAGCCTGGCCCACCGACACCACCCTCAGCCTGGCCCTGACACCATCTGAGCCAGCCTGGCCCCACCCTCACCCGCAACCTGGCCCACTGACACCACCCCAGCCTGGCCCACTGACACCACCCTCAGCCACTGTGACACCACCCGCAGCCTGGCCCTCAGCTGCACACCATCCGCAGCCTGGCCCACTGCACCACCTACAGTGGAGGCCCAGACACCACCTCAGCCTGGACCTCAGACACCACCCTCAGCCTTTCAGACACCACTCAATGGCCCTTCATTCAGCCTTTCAGACAACCACCCTCAACCTGGCCCACTGACACCACCCTCAGCCTGGCCCTCAGACACCACCCTCAGCCTGGCCCTTCGACACCACCCTCAGCCTGGCCCTTCGACACCACCCACAGCCTGGCACTCAGACACCACCCTCAGCCTGGCCCTGCGACACCACTCAGCCTCAGCACCATCAGCCTGGCCCACCGACACCACCCTCAGCCTGGCCCCTGCGACACCACCCTCAGCCTACACCAACAGCCTGGCCCTGCGACACCACCCACAGCCTGGCCCACCGACACCACCCTCAGCCTGGCCCTCAGAACCCTCAGCCTGGCCCTGCGACACCACCCTCAGCCTGGCCCTGCATCTGATACTGCCCCCATCAGGGCTGGAGCTTACAACACTGTCTGGCCCTCTGCAACATTATGCATTACAGTGGAGGAGAAACCTGTGACTGCCATGTTTCAGCACTGAATGGATTCATTTTAATCACATACTGGGCTCCACACACTTGGTAACTAAGGCCTAAACTGTCAGCACATTGGAAGGAAACCATAAAAACCTGAAGACACCCCAAAGAACATTACCTGTTACACTGGTGTGCTACCTGACATGTTGGAGTATTAACCGTAGTAATTGGGCCATTACCTGTACGTGCATGCAGAAGAAGCCGAATCCCAGGAGGACGGTAGCGTGCACCACATACACCAGCACTCGGGGGCTCAGGAACCCTGCCGATGGTTTCTCCGCCCCCGGCTTCAGCCCCTCCCCCCACAGCCCAAGGCGCAGGCACAGGGCGGGGTTCGCTGCAGCGTAAGTCCAGGCCGCCATGGCAACCAGCGCTGCCATTGGCAACGCCAGCAGGAAGTTGGGGATCTGCCTGAGCTGGAAGTACCTGAGGAAGCCCACGTCCCAGTACGCATCCTGTATGTACGAGTACAGCAGCGGCAGGCGCTGAGAGCACCACACAGGGAGCGGCCCACTCGCGTCAGGGACCCTGTAACCTTTGACCCTCACCAGCTCCAGCAGTGCAGGGGACACCTGCTCAGGTCTCAGCGAAGGCATGCAGAATGTCCAGTACCCATAGAGCTGAAACACAGCAAACGGGAGTATGATGAGGGCAGAGCCGAGGCCAGCCGTCAGCAGGACACGGAGAGCGATCCAGATGAGGCGTAGGCTGCTCCGCAGCCGTCCCGCGCCCCTTGCACAGACCCCCCCAGCCTGGGTCAGCCCCCAGCGCAGCGGCAGGTACACCAGGAAGCCAGCGTTCACCAGGCCGTTAGCTCGCGCCGCGGTGGCTAGCGAGAGCACCAGGCTGGCACGCAGCGGAGAGCCCCTCTCCAGCAGCCATACGCCCCCGAACGTGAGCGCAGCGAAGAGGCTCTCCGAGTACCCGGCTGCCAGGAACACGTTGGCGGGAGAGAGGCAGAGGAGCAGGCTGGACAGCAGCGCGAGGCGGCGGTCTCCAAGCGTCACGCGGCCCAGTCCATACAGCGCCAGGGTGCTGAGCACGAACAGCACGCTGTTCAGTCCGGCCACGGCCAGCAGGAGGCGCCCTCGCACGGTGAGCCAGCCCGCCAGCGGCCTCAGCAGAACCCCCGCCACGGCGCGCAGAGCCAGCGGCAGCAGCGGGAGGAAGGCGAAGTTGTGCTCGTACAGGTAGCCACGCTCTGCAATGAACAGGAAGTGCTCAGCGTCCCAGCGGGACAGGCCCCCCAGCAGCGCCTCCACGGGGGGGTCCAGCAGCCTTGGCTCCTCCGCCCGGGGGGGGCTGAATGCATCAGCGGCATGGTCCGGGATCAGTGCATTACACACTGCCTAACACAGTAAAACACACACATTACACACCGCCTAGCACAGTAAAACACACACATTACACACCGCCTAGCACAGTAAAACACACACATTACACACCGCCTAGCACAGTAGAACACACACATTACACACCATCTAACGCCCCTGTGTGCCTGAAACAGCACAGTGACATTAGGCAAGCAGTACGTACTCACACACACAAACCCTGCACAATGAACTGAGATACTAGTACACAGAGGCGGTATAATGCAGGAACTCACAACACAAACACAACCTGTACAACACTGTACTTGCACGAGCACAATTAAACACATTCAGACACAATCTGTGGTAACAAGACACAAACACATATGCACAAACACAGAGTATAAATAAACACACTCTCAGATTTAAAGAGCAATCGTACAATCACCCATGAGACCATATTTTCAGATAACAGCAAGCTGCAGTACCCACAATTCACTTAGAATGAGAACCATTCAAGACAGCTTACACACATGATGACTCGTTCTAGACTTACTTAACGTTATTTACCAAAAAAATAATAAAACGGTCAATAAAACAGTAAAGCTCGTAAGAGATTAGATACAGATGCTCCTGATAGATATGAAACCGGAAGCTCACAGGTGATCTTACCTGAAGGAGCAGAGTCGCGACCCTTGTGAACACCGCAAACTGCACTACTGTTCTCACATCCATTCCGCAAACTTTCCTCACCAGCCTGACACTTCAGAGCGCACGTCACCCATGTCGAAACATCTATACAAATGCTTGCTCTCAGAGTTGTTTACGAATACAAGCGTGCCGTTTCAATTTAAATCAAACATTGACTGTTATTCTTTGCAAACATGACGCCAGGTAACTAGCTATCGTTAGCTAAACAACAATATGCTTCCTGATTGACGATCAGCTTGCCATTTGCAATAACACTATTAATCAGGTTTATTACTCCTTCCATTGAATATAAATAAAGCAGGACATGGAAACTTTACGTCTAACAGTTTCCTTCTCGGATGCAGCTATTTTATTCTGGTAATAAAAATGCATAGCCTAAGTTTGCATTAATCTTCCCCTCGTTTTCATTGAAAACACTGCGCCATGTTGACGCTCCCTATCACGCATGCGTATGCTTTCCTTGTTCAGTGACGCAGGCGATATGACGTAGTCGCAATGCAGCGACCTACTCTGAATTAGGAAATGTGTAACTGGAACTAATCTCGATTTGCCACGAATCAGTTTTGTTGTTGGAAATTAAAATGTGTACTGATGTGGTTTCGGTTCCTCTTGTTCTGTCTTGCACGCAGACCAGGAGAAGAAACAATCTTGATTTAGAAGCTAACTCCCCTAGTGCTTAACAAATGGGGGATCTGTGTACAATACAGTACGACGGAGAGGTATATAAACAATCTGTGAAACTCCACAGAGTGACGGATTATATAATAACTGTATTCTTGTAACATTTATTTGAAGCTCATTCGTTAACACACTATCATACCTGGTTGGTGCAGTCGCTAATTTTACCGCCAGGGGGCACAAACCTCACATCACCAGAAAAACACGACCCGTTTCGTAGAATGCCAAAATTATGTGTTTGCAAATCATGGGCCGGTTCAAGAGATGATCGGTTTCTCCAAGTTTAAGCAATGCTAAAGCAAGCTTCACTGTAGGGATATGGAGGTCCTGGCGGTTGTTTTTTTTTCCAACTACTTACATGAAACCGATGTTTTTTGGCAAAGACCAACGTGTGATCACTCCATGTCTGGTTTTAAACCTTCAAGAGACACGTCCTGTTTAGCAGACAGGCAGCTTGATAGTAAATTCCCCAAGACAACGAGACACAAAATGGCAATACTAGCCTATATAATCAGTAAACAGACAAGTCTAATGCTGCAAATGAACTTAGTTCAGGAGTCAAACATTTGTACATGGAAACGTTGCCCTTATAGTAAATTGGAATAAAAATATTCACCACTAAGTTTGAGAAAGGACAGAATGCAGGGGCTCAAGAACCAGGCGCCATCCTCACCAAGGCCGGATTTGCGAGGATCATAGAACCGCCAGCTGACAGACCGTGCAGCACAGCGCACTGCCAGGATGTGATGGCCTTCTACTAATAGCTGCAATCGGACGGTCAGTTGAACGTTTTTTTGTTTCAGTTTTCTCAGTTTTTTTTTTGAAGAAAGAGTATGGGTGCATCCATTTATACTGAAGAATCTTTTTTATTTAGATGGCTATTCGATGCTTCATTTTGGTAATGGATTTCCTCAATAAAGAGTTAAGAGACCCATTAAATGGCAGAGAACGAGGAGCTTTTTGCTTCAGTAAAATAACCGGTATTTTAATGTTATTATACTAATGGGGACTGTTTTCTAATCTCTGTAGAAAATGTAGAGCTATTCGAGGTCGACTATGAATTGTACAATCCTGAAATCTATACTTATTAGCCATTTTAAATTCATGATTAATATACAACTGCAATACCACAATCCTTCAACTGTAACGTTTACCCAAACCGCAGATAAAGTAGTGTTATTTACTGTGATGAAATGTGGCTGGTAAACACTCAGTTTGAGTGCACTGTGCTTAAGACACAGACTCCCATCTACAGTTCATTTCTACTACACTGAAAGAAACAGCAGTAAAAATGTATCAGTTTAAGTAATATCTGTCCTAGCATACACAGGGTATAATACAGAATTAATATAATATTCATTCAGTTTTACAAAAAGACCTGAGTAATCGCTTTAGGCTACACGTAATATGGTTATACTTGTGGTATAACATACTTATTATGCGTTTACATTGCATGATCAATAATCAATGAGAAGTTATTGCAACGAAATTGGTGTTAACCGTCAGCACAGAAATGCAGGAGTGAAATACGGATCTACATAACGACATGAAATAACATGTTCCGAGTCCATTACTCGAGGTCTTCATTCAAGAGGTATTCTCCAGCAATCTTTCAATATTTCAACAGCCAGAGTTAATGTGGACATGAAGTAGCGCTACGCCCATACCGTTCACTCGCTGACGGACGAGCAACGGCCAGAAATGAGAAGTAATAATGTCCCCGGGATTTCAAGCGCAGACAACCAACGCAGATAGGGGTAATAACCCCCCGAGTTTACTGTTCATTATGCGGCCCAGAGAATGGAAGACGCGGTGGATGGAGAGGTGTCAGAAAAAGGTGTCGTGTGAAAACGATCAGGCGGAACAATATCATCTTAAAATGAAATGGCATCATAGGCTATAGGATTGAAGGTATTTGTCCTCGGAAGGGCAGGAGACGACCGATCCATTTCAAAATACCCACTTTCTGACCTTAACTTGAGCTATAATTCTGCCTCCATTATTTCCCGTTGGCGCCTGCTGTACTGCGAGCCGGGATAAAGCCAACAGCTATCTGAATAACGTTTTTCAGGTTAATGCGACGGGCTGCGAATCGAAACTCAATTTCAAACGGCTCTGGTGCTGGCGCAGACACCAACTTATCGCTTGGAACACATTTCACAGGTCAATTGTGTCCGCGAACGTACATCTCTGCATGAATTCGGATATCTGAGTTTTTTTCCATCGTAAATAAATGCCTTTACCTCCCTGTCAAACTGAGAAAAGTGTAAGAGCTCAAAAACCCACTGATCTCCCTCCAAAGTGTTTTTGTAGGCTTCTGTATTTTTCTATATAAGAGAAAGAAACCGAGGTCTGAAAAACGGTATTTGATCCAAGGTGAAAGAGTTGACATATACATCGTTCAACATGGAGAACTTGCAGAGAGAAATTCCAGATTGTTTCTATGTGTTCGCGGTATCAGGGCATCTTTCACCCGGTTTCTCTGCTGTGTACATGCAGAGAAACAGACACTACAAATCATCCAAAAGGCCCAAATGAATAAAACAATCACAAACGTCTTACGAAGATTTAATGTACATTTATTCTTAACACGTGGAACATATAGTATAAAGATTTCATACTGAATAAATGATATTCATTAAGCCAAAAAAGGGAAAAAGAAGGAATTTACATCAAGTTTTCGCTACATTGTCTGAAATACAAATATGTAGAATCCATGTCACTGAAAAAAATCTCAAATTCGTGTTTCGTCATGGGGAGATGTGTTGGGTGGATTGAGGAGATGAAACCGCAGGCTGGCTTCCATTGCCTCGATCTCCACACCTGGACTGGAAATGTTTGGTCATTTGGCTGCTGGAGGAGGCAGCAGCCATGACGGAGGCCACACCCCCCGCGGGGCGGGGCTTAGGGGCTGGGGGTGGGGTTAAAGTAGCACATGATGGAGGGAGTCCAGCGTTTGTGTAACCTTTTATTCATCAAAGATAAAAAGGGTGAAGAGCTCCAGAGGGTGAGAGAGAGAAAGAGAGAGATGTAATTAATGTACAACGTCATATATACATGGCAGCCAGCGCTGCCTCTATGTGGAAAACCAGTCCTAAGAGGTGATTTCTTTAAGGGTCAATTCAGACAATCGAGGGTTAAAGAGAAGAGGTCAGGGTGTTGTGGGTTTCACGATACTTTGGGGGAAAAGCCGCCTTTTTTCCTTTCTCTTCAAATGTTAACTAAAAACATTTTCTTTTTTTTTTTTTTTTTTTTTAAAAACTACAGCTGTGCCGCACAGCCAGCACTTTGCCATGTGAAAGAGTATTATTACAGTATGTTTACAGTTGTATTCTTAAGGTGTACAGTACAGAAAAGTCCTACAATCTACTGCACACACCTGTCCTGTTTAAAGACGTTCACAGCCGATGACCGGGTTCCTGTGGAGCTCCATCCCGGCCCCAGGAAGCCCACCAGAGTCCACAAGTCTGTTCCGCATTCAAATATGAACCATAAAATAGTGCTCATCAGACCCCCCACAGGAGAGCTCGGGAACTGCATCCCCCAAACTCACTGTAAACGAGACAGCAACTTTGGTTACAGTTTGTGTTTTTTCATTTTTCGCTCTTTAAAATTTTTTATTTTTAATTTTTATTTATTTTTTTAAATAAAAAACAAGGCCTTGGGGCCAGGCGGCGCTCGCTCCTAGGCCTGGATTCTGGTTCTGATCGTCTGCATTGATTATACCGTTTTACCGGAGAATCATCTAGTTAAAATTCCACAGCTACCTCTTCATGATGTCCCTCCTTTCAGAGGTGAGGCGCAGAGTGAGGGGGGGTCAGACAGTGGAATCCCAGGTGTTTTTGCATAAATAAAAAATAAAAAAAGGACAAAAAAAAAAATCAGTTTTGCTCTACATCATCATCATTCTCATTCACGCGCAACGTCACACACACACAAGAAAATGGGGGGCCTTGAGGGGGTGGGGCACTCAGGGACAAAAAACCAGAGAGGGGGTGGAACCACCCCACAGCTGTCATGACTGGCCAATCAGAAAAAGAACGTCACAGATCACATGGGACACCAGCGAGTTCATGAGCGGTGACACAGATATGTCCAGGAGACGGGACTCATACAGCGTGAACTCTGAGTGGTTCTCCTCCACGCGCGCCATGGCGTGCAGAGCCCGTGCCGCACGCCGCATCATGTCCACGCTTGTGGGCTCAAAGTGCGCCCCCTGCAGCTGCATCAGGGAGCTCTGGCTTTGCTGGAAGTGCGTGGCAGCCAGGCTGTCCTCCAGAAAGCCCAGCAAGTTTCCCACGCTGCCCTTCTGCACAGCGATGGCCCGTGCCGCCAGGCTGTCGCCCTGCGCCAGGTTGGCCAGCAGCACCACGGCCATCTCCCGGCAGACGGCAACCTTGCGCTCGCCCAGCAGCCGCACCAGCGAGCCGTACAGCTTCTCCAGCCGGCTGAAGGGCGGCGTGGCCAGGATCAGGTCCACGTTGTTGTCCTGGATGCTCAGCTTGCTCAGCGTCTCCAGCACCAGTCTCTGGGGGGACAGGGCCGCGTTGGGCCCCAGCGTGGGGAAGGGGTCCTGGGCTTCGGCCGAGGGGCACACGGCCCAGTGCAGCAGCCCGTCCAGCAGGGGCAGACAGATGCTCTCGGGGTAGATGGACAGGTCCAGCTGGCCCGAGATGTTGGCCAGAGTAACCAGGCAGTTCTCGCGCAGCAACTCCAGGCAGTCCCACCACCACTCGTCCTCCTTTTGGGCCCCGCCCTCCTCGCTCTCCTCCTCCCGCTCCTTCTCGTAGGTGAGGGGGGCCTGCCTACGCTCGGGGTGCCGGTGGCGCAGCAGGATGAGCCGGCCCAGCAGCAGAAGCAGTCCCGGGTGCTTGGACATCTCCAGGTCATTGCCAGGGACGAAGGAAAGGCTGCGGATGATGTTGGAGACGCAAACGCAGCGTTTGGCCAGCGCGTCCTGCCAGGCGGTCAGCGTGCTGAGGGGGGCCTCATCCTTGCTGTGTGGCTCGTCCTCTACGATGGTGACTCCACGCTGGGGCCCCGCCCCGCCGGGGCCAGAGGGGACCTTGCTGGAGTGTTCCAGCTGCCCCCCCGCCTCCTCTCCCTGCGGGGACCCCGAAAGGGACGTCGGCGTGTCACCCGTGGTGGTGGTGATGGTGACACCCTTTTCCGCTTCCGCTGGCGGCCGGTCCTCACCGTTCTTCCCTGCTCGGTCCTCCGCCTGCTCTTCGTCCTCCGCCGGCGTCGGCGGGGGGGAGGGCTTCCTCTTCCTGCTCGGGGGTGGGGCAGGGCGCTTCCGGGGCCGCAGCAGGTCCAGCTGGCTCTCGAAGTGGGTCTGAATGTGCTCGGTGGTGTCGCCACCGCCGATACTCCAGTGCACCAGGCCGCTGTCGAACTCCTGGAGCCGGCCGAGCCGGGCCGAGGGCCCCATCTGGAACGGGTCCTTCCTGCGCACCAGCTTGATGGGCAGCTTGTCGAACTTGCTGGCCTGCTTGGGCTTCTCTGCTGGGGGGCCATCCATAGGAGCTGCAGCCGCCATGGCTGTGCTGGGCCCCGGAGCGGGCGATTGGCTATTCCTGCTCTCAGGCCCCTCCCCCTGCTGCGCAGACTCCTCCTCCTCCTGCTTCACCAGCAGCTTCGGCGTGGAGCTCGGCTCTTCCTCTTCCTCCTCATCCTCGTCTTCTTCATCTTCATCCTCCGCATCCTCCTCCTCCTCCTCTAGCCCTTCCGCCGGCTCGTCTGGATCGGCCTGCTCAGGGTCCAGTGCATGGGGATCCAGCAGCGTGCGCTGGCCCGGGTCCCCCACCTCGTACTCCCGCAGGATCCCGAAAATCTCTATCAAGCAGCGCCGAAAATACTCCACCAGCAGCTCCAGCAACCCCGGCAGCTGAGAGAGACAGAGGAGTTCACATGGTCAACTGACAGCCCCAATACTAAACTGACCAGACAAGCTTCTCCCACAGAGGTTAAAATGGACTAAATGAACCAAAATCTGAACAGACTAAGTATGAGTGTCTTCCCCAGTTTGTCCTCCAGTATCCCACAATGCAACACATGCGGGCAGCTAGCTGACTGAGTTGAGTAGCTGTGTGATGTTCAACACCGTCTCACCTGGCAGAGGTTGAAGGTGGAGATGCTGCTGTCGTCATACAGCAGAATGTTGATGGTGTCTAAGGCCCAGGTGCTCTCAGCCAGCAACCCCGACTTCAGTGACATCATCACCCGCCACGCCTCAGGGGTTCCTGTGTGTGTGGGGGGAGGGGGGGGTAGAGTCAGTGTTTTTGGCAGGGTAACATTTTAACTGTACGCTTTAAATCACATGTGAGAGCTAAGTTAAAGGGGAATATGTTTTGCAGGATAGTGTTGTTAGTCTAAGGTGGATTTCCTCCGATCACAGAGTACTACAGAAATAACCAACAGAACCACACAGATAATGATTGGTAGGTGCTTTCTAGCCACACCTCTCAGCTTCCTGTGGGTTTTTGCTATCGGCTGAGTCCAAATACTAATTGGGGGAAGTGAACAGTGGCATCAATACAGTTTAATCTGTATGTCCCCATCCCTGTGTACATCATCAGAAAACACCTGTGGAAAAGCATTGTGGAAAAGCATTGTGGTATAGCGGAGGCCTACCGATGTCCTTCATGGTGAGGCGGCGGCGTGGTTTGAGCAGGGGCTGTGTGGCCTCCACAGACCCCGGTGGGAAGGAGATGTCCCGGCGGACCAGTGGCGGCTGCACGGAGGACGGGGCTATTTGCGAGGCGGGAACAGGAGGCCCCGCCTTCTGCATCTTGATGCCCGGGTGCAGGTAGGGCGACTTGCTGGGGGAGGTGCGGCTCTCTAGGGGGCGGGGAATGGGCACAGGGGCGGGGCTGGACACCTGCGGAATGTGGTTCTGCATGGACTGTGGCGACTGGTAGTTGGACTGGAGTGGGCGGGCCATGGGGGCGCCACCCGGCCCATAGGGCGTCTGCCTCTGGGTCACATGACCGGGCCACTGCTCATGGTTGATGCGCTGGTCAGCCGGAAGCATCTCCTCCGAGCGGCCCATGCCGTGGTAGCCAGGCCCCTGAGCTGGGGGGCCCCCTGAGGGCCCCTGTCGGTTAGGGAAGCCGGGGTAGCTCATGTCACTGCGGCCCTGCCACAGTCCGGGGCCCTGGGGCCCCTCAGGGGCTGACTGCATTGGGCTGCCCATCATCTGGGGGCCCATGTTGGGCTGAGCGTTGGGCCCCGTAGCCCCTGGCCCGCGATCACGGCCAAAGGGGAAGGGGAACTGGCCCTGGGGCCCTGGGGGCCGGCGCTCAGGGGGGTAGGTGGAGCCATACTGGTTGTACATGTCCTGCTGTGCTGGGGGCGGGGCTGACTGTGCCCCGCCCGGCTGGGGCTGCTGGCCCCCCTGCTGCTGCTGGCCGCTGAACGGAACACTGTACATGCCCCCCTCCCCCTCATGCCGCTTCGCTGGGGGGCCATACCCCCCCTCCACCGCACGCTTGTAGTTCTGCACAAAGAGGAGAGAGACAGACATCGGCTGTCATTCACCCTCACCCTGTCACCATACTATGTATAGAGCAGAGTGTTGCATTTAAGTTTAATCACTACAACAGAAAAAGGAAACATTTATATTTGTGGCATACAACCTGCCTGGGTACTTCAATCTTATCATGAAACATTATAATTGAAATTCTCACACCATTTTCCCATCTTAGAAACCGTGTACTTTGCCTGTGCTGTCATGTACAATATAACTGTCAATCTCAAGCGTAAATGGGAATTTGCAGACATTAGACAGTGTTACAACTGCTGACAGAGAAAAAGCTGTAGCTGAGGTTAGTACTGACCTGCTGCTGCTGTGGGTACATTCCTGGCTGCTGATTTGGGTACGGGCCACCAGGGGGAGCTCCTTGGCCTGGGTACTGATTACCATAGGAATCATGCCTGCAGAGACCAGCACACATTTAGGTACTGAGTACCACAGAAGACCAGCACAAACACACTCAAACACATTGGGGAGCTATTAACTGTAAGACTTGCCATCATACAGATCAACACACACGTTTGCTCACACACAGGGAAACACACACAGTTCCTCCTAAATGTCCATAAACACTGATGTGTTTGAGGGAACTTGGTGCATTTTCCCCTTTAAATACAACCTACTTCACATCAAAGGATGAGTTTCAGCAAATTTACAGAGTATATGAGCACAGCTAGCATGATTGGCATCAAAGAGCCCATATACCCAAGAGCAACATGGTCAAAATTGCCCAAAAAATATAATATGGCCTTGCAACTTTCAACAAGCTACCTGTGGACGCACACACACGCACACACACGCACGCACGCACACACGCACGCACATGCACGCACATGCACGCACATGCGCACACACACGCACACACACGCACACACACGCACACACACGCACACACACACACTCAGAGGATCATGGGTAAGGTGCTGTGGGTAGAGGCTCATGGGTAAGGGGCTGTGGGTAGAGGCTCATGGGTAAGGGGCTGTGGGTAGAGGCTCATGGGTAAGGTGCTGTGGGTAGAGGGTGCTGTGGGTAGAGGATCATGGGTAAGGGGCTGTGGGTAGAGGATCATGGGTAAGGGGCTGTGGGTAGAGGATCATGGGTAAGGTGCTGTGGGTAGAGGATCATGGGTAAGGGGCTGTGGGTAGAGGATCATGGGTAAGGTGCTGTGGGTAGAGGATCATGGGTAAGGGGCTGTGGGTAGAGGATCATGGGTAAGGGGCTGTGGGTAGAGGATCATGGGTAGGAAGAGTGCAGGAGCAGGGCAGGGGGCCGGACTCACCGCTGTTGCTGGGGCGGGTAGCGGTTGGGAGAGTACATCCCTGCGTCGGCGTTGGAAGGCATCAGGTTGGGCTGTGGTGCTGCCGGGCCCATACCCCCCTCCGGCCCCAAGCCAGGCTCCTGCCTGCAGCAGCAAGAGCTCAGTCACAACAGAGATCATATACCACCCTACCAACCCCCCCCCACACACACACACGCACGCACACACGCACACACGCACACACAGTGGAAATATATCAAACACACACACGCTGCACAAATATACCACTCAAACACACACACAGCCCAGACACACATTAAACACCAACCACATACAAAAAAGGGGAGACAAGAGTGAGAGACAGTGATGGAGAGAGACAGACACTGAGTGGGGGAGAGTGGATGTGCAGTCAGACCTACCTCCGGTCGTACCCAGGGCCGTAGGGGTACTGCTGTCTCTGGCTCAAGGCCATATTTCCCATGGATCCTGGCGGTCCACGGTTATACTGCTCTCCCATGCTGCTGTTGGGCCCCTGCCCTGGGGACATGAACTGCTCCCCTACTGTGAGGGATACACGCTCATTAGCCGTTAGCACACACATGTACGCGCACACACACACACACACACACACACACACACACACACACACACACACACACACACACACACACACACACACACACACACACACAGTTCTCCAACCACTGGACACACACTCATGAATTATGACACACATTCCTGCAG
The DNA here is from genome assembly GCA_022829145.1 of Albula goreensis. Lineage (NCBI taxonomy): Eukaryota > Metazoa > Chordata > Actinopteri > Albuliformes > Albulidae > Albula > Albula goreensis. Next base: position 38,688,540 of record CM040750.1, read on the forward strand.
TTCAGCTTGTGTTTGAGATTGGAGGGTGAAGAGAGGGATCATACAGGTGTGTGCCAGGGCTCGGCCTCACCTTTCCTCATGGCGCCAAAAGGGTCCTTGTTGGGCTCGTAAGGGGGCATGCGGCTCATCATTTCAGGGGTTGCCATGCCAGGCTGGTACCCCGAGTTGGGGGTTATGGAGTTTCGGCGGGGGAAGGCGGGGTCACTGCCGTCAGAGAAGGGGTCCTGCAGATTCACGCTGCTCCTGGTGGGGGAGGGAGGGAGGGGTTACATTATAGGCTGGGTGGCATAGTGGGCACATGGCTTACACTACTATCATGTGCCAGGCTTACATCTCTCTGCTACCCCTGTGCGCCAGGCTTATACCTCTCTGCCACCCCTGTGTACCAGGCTTACACCTCTCTGCCACCCCTCTGTGCCAGGCTTATACCTCTCTGCCACCCCTGTGTGCCAGGCTTATACCTCTCTGCTAGCCCTGTGTGCCATGCTTATACCTCTCTGCTAGCCCAGTGTGCCAGGCTTACACCTCTCACCTACCCCTGTGCGCCAGGCTTATACCTCTCTGCTAACCCTGTGTGCCAGGCTTACACCTCTCTGCTACCCCTGTGTGCCAAGCTTATACCTCTCTGCCACCCCTGTGTGCCAGGCTTATACCTCTCTGCCACCCCTGTGTGCCAGGCTTACACCTCTCTGCTAGCCTTGTGTGCCAGGCTTACACCTCTCTGCTACCCCTGTGTGCCAAGCTTACACCTCTCTGCCACCCCTCTGTGCCAGGCTTATACCTCTTTGCCACCCCTGTGTGCCAGGCTTATACCTGACTGCAGACCCCAGGTTCACACAGGTGAGGAAGCAGGTGCTTACGTACCTGGCCCCTGGCATGGGGGGCATCTGGCTGTGGGGGGTGGAGGCGGGGGTGGGTGGTTTGAGGTCTCCCCCCTCGGCCATGGAGCTGCTGGTGGACTGGGGGGTCTGGGGTCCCTGCAGCGAGCCAGAGCCAGCTGTGTATCCACACACACACAAACACACAAACACACACAGACACACACAAACACACACAGACACACACAGACACACACACGAACACGCACACAAACACACACACACGCACGCACACACGCGCACACACACGCGCACACACGCGCACACACACGCGCACACACACACAAACACGCACACAAACACACACACACAAACACAGATACGCACACAGACACGCACACAAACACAGATACGCACACAGACACGCACGCACGCACAGACGCACACAAACACACACACGAACACAGATACGCACACAGACACGCATGCACACACGCACAGACGCACACAAACACACACACGAACACAGATACGCACACAGACACGCACGCACGCACACACAGATGCACACACAGACGCACACAAACACACAAGCATGCACAAAAAGTCACTCGTTAGTCAGAATGACAGGACCATCAGATGAGAAAATCTATTCATATTATACTGCACTGTTACTCTTAGCAGACCCTCCAAAACGAGGCACGGGAGCATTTAAAGGAACAAACATTTAACAAATAACGGTCCTCTGTCCTCTACACTTTTACAAAATACATACGTAGCAATGACTCACAAAACCATCTCAGTATAAAACTGCATTACATCATTCAGAGACTGTCAGGTCAGTAACTGACAGCTCTGTTTGCACAGATACGGAAGCTCAGAGGCCCGAGGGCAGAGAGTTTGGAGGCCGAAGCAGAAGCCTGGGGCCGGAGTGGCAGGCAGACCTGGGGAAGGAGGCTGGATCTTGGTCTGGTTCTTCTTGTTGTCGGTGAAGATTTCTGGGGGCGGGTCTTCGCCACGCTCGATCTTGCACTCGAAGGCATACAGACACTGGATGTACTGCTTCTTCAGAGAGCTGGCAGCGCTGCTCGATGTGCCCACGTTCAGGTTTGTAGCCAGCTCCCGCCACTTCTTATTCTTATTCACCTGGAGGGGGCGAACCCACCATGATTATCTATGTGGTGCTGCGCATACCTTTGTGCAAACCTCAGGTAATGCTTAAGATCCAATAAGAATGACTGCAACTCAATTATACGATCTCTCACTCGTGCGCACGCGCACACAGATCCAGGTGTAGGCCATACGCACCTGTGTGAGGCCGCCGATCTCTTTGACGGAGACATAGAGGCGGAAGAGGTCGAGCGGCTTGCGGCCCACGGCAGGCAGGTTGCTCATGGCCATAGCTTTCTCCTCGATGAAGGCCAGGTAACGGTCCACCCACAGCTTCCGCTCGGGCTCAGGGCCCAGCTCATACAGGCGCGTGATCTTCTCATTGGTGGTAGTGGAAGAGCTGGACTTCTGCAGGAGAAACCAGGCCCAAAAACCATCAGCCTCTACACGTGTCACAACACTAATACAGTGAGGGAACCGGGGATAGCGCAAACCCACTTCCATCTCCAACACTCTTTGTGCACTGGACCATGTGAAACATTTCCATCTGGCTACATTCAGGGTTTTTTCATTACTCAAAATTGGGAGCTGAACTTGCAAAACCCAAATCCAAAAATGAGCAGAATTTCATATTCAGTTTTATGTACAATTAAACTGTGATGTCATCTGTGCAAGAGAGCTTTCATTTTCAAAGGAAAAAATAGAGTGAATAATTTCAGCCCCTGGCAGCTGGTGGCAGAACATAATGCAGTCAGAGGCACTCAGGTGTGCACCAGTGTGAACCTGTTACCCCAGGTAAAGCCAGGACAGAGAAAAAGGTGATTGCCCTCCCCAAAAACACCCACACTCTGCCACAACCCCACCCTGCACTGTCGCTTTATGAGGCACGATGTCACAATGCATGGCTTGCTGTGACTGGCTTGTGCTTTCAGCCAGTTACCTTGGATTTTGTTTCAGGTTTGGGAGTCCCGTCGGTTTTGTTGTTCATCTTCTGATTTAATTTCACATCCAAACCAAACTCTGGACTGGGAGCCATACCTGCTGGGATACAGGTAACAGACACACTGTGAGAGTGGATTAACACCAGGCAGGCAGTCGGTCCATGAGTCAGTCGATTTAGTATAGAGTGTTTACAATGTGTGTGAGGGTGGAGCCGGCTTACCTGCAGAGTTGTTGACCATGTTACCCCCCATGGGGTATGGGGGTCCCTGGGGGTTCATCATGCCGGACATGCTGTTCATAGCGGGAGCATAAGGGGAGCCACTACCCATCATTCCCGGGGACATGCCTGCGTACCCCGGGGGTCTACAGGTGAGACACACAGCACATCGCGGTTAGCACTCACATCACAAACACCTAACAACCTGTCACTGGGGTCACCCATGCAAGTGTGTGTGTGCAGCGTATCTGGTGTGTGTGGAGTGTGTAGTGCAGGTGTACCTGGTGTGTGTGGAGTGTGTAGTGCAGGCGCACCTGGTGTGTGTGGAGTGTGTAGTGCAGGTGTACCTGGTGTGTGTGGAGTGTGTAGTGCAGGCGCACCTGGTGTGTGTGGAGTGTGTAGTGCAGGTGTACCTGTGTGGAGTGTGTGTGCAGGGTACCTGGTGTGTGGAGTGTGTAGTGCAGGTGCACCTGGTGTGTGTGGAGTGTGTAGTGCAGATGTACCTGGTGTGTGTGGAGTGTGTAGTGCAGGTGTACCTGGTGTGTGTGGAGTGTGTAGTGCAGGTGTACCTGGTGTGTGTGGAGTGTGTAGTGCAGGTGTACCTGGTGTGTGTGGAGTTGGTTGCTGCGTGTTGCATAGCTGCAGCTGCTGCCTCCTGAGCCTTTCTGTTCATGCTCCCTGGGGGGGGGCCCATCCCAGACCCCATCTGCGGGGGCATGCTGCCCATGTTGGGGCCCATGTTGGGGCCCATGTTGGGGCCATAGGGCCGGCTGCCCATCTGTCCGGGTCCCATTCTGCCAGGGGGCATGCCACTGTAAGGGGGCCCGCCTCCCTGCCCAGCCATGGGGTTCAGGGACCCAGCGATGCCAGGGCCTGGGTACTGGGCATTGGGCATGCCACTGTAGCTGGGCTGCCGGGGGTAACCTGCGTGAGATCAGAGAAGAGAAGAACCTGAATGCATACATGTACCTGGTCCTGAAATGCAGTCATCAGAGACTAACATTCAACAGACAACATACAAACAACACTTGCTGATTCAAAATTATTTTTTTTGTTTTTGCATTAAAATAGCTTTTTTTTTTGTAAGCTCTTAAAAACAAACTTTGTACAAGCATCCTTCCATCACCTTGAACAACTCCACCCTCCCTTTTACCATTAGCCAGCAAATGATTGTGGAATATTTCCTGTGGATTAGCCTGGTTTTAGCTAGGCCTGAGGGGCCAATGCAGAAGCTGCATGTGTGCTTGGTGCAGCTGTGAGCTTCACAAGCACTGCTAATGGATAGCACTGCTAATGGCTATGGCCAGAGGTGCCTGGCCCAGCCCGGTCAGGGTTATTTCTGGGGCCAGGTCAGGGACCAGTTTCTCTCCTGCACACTGACCAGCACATGAGGAGGTCAGACAAAAAGTTCTGTCACATTCAGGTATGACCTTAGTTTGGGCTGTGATAAAGGTAACGAACACCCACACCCACAATCACACACACACACACACACACACACATATATGTAAACATGCACAAACACACATAATCACGCACGCGCACACACAATCACACACATATGCGTGCACACAATCACACACACACACACACACACACACACACACACACACATATGTAAACATGCACAAACACACATAATCACGCACGCGCACACACAATCACACACACACACACACACACACAACACACACACACACACACAATCACACACACGTGCGTGCACACAATCACACACACACACACACACACACACACATATGTAAACATGCACAAACACACACACTCATACACACACACACATATGTAAACATGCACAAACACACATAATCACACACATACACACACACACACACACACACACACACACACACACACAGTAGCACCTGTTTGTGTGACTAAGAGCAGTACTGCTTCAGCCCGACTCCCACTCTTAAAAATAGCTCAATCTGTCCGCACAGACTGTCTCTCTGAAGAGGGACGCTGTGGATGTTTATCCTTTTATCTCACTACCTCTCACAGCTCCGTAAAAAAACACCACTTGGGGACTCTGTGATTTAAAACAGAAAGAAAAGGAGGGATAAAAAAGGGAGGGATCGGAGGAACTTGAAAGCTTGCCCAAAGTCAGCACGGACACCAAGAGGACACGTGCAGTTCAACCCAGAACCTCAGAGCCTCTGCAAAAGGCCTGTGGGCCGCCTGTCTGCTACAATCACACCTGCATCAATAGAGCATGTTAGCACTGCGTTACAGGACAATACCAGCCCATATAGATCATATCTCATCAATCTCTCATCTAACACACGTGCACACTTGCTCTCACACACCTTGCTTCCATGGCCTAAACCGACTTCCAAAAGGAAAGCCCAAACACCTGTATGCAGGGTAAAAGGTACTGTGCACTGCCCCTCACCTTGGGGCCCGTACTGGCCTCCCTGGGGCCCATAGTTGCCCATTGAGTTGTTCTGCTGATAAGGCATCCCAGCATGCATCTGGCCTCCTGAGGACTGGCGGGGAGATAAGGCAGAGCCAGGCTGGGGTGACCCATATGGAGGCATGTGGGGGTTCCTCTGCATAAACCCTAAGAGAGAGAGAGAGAGAGAGAGACACTGAGTGCCAACATACACCATACATCCATGTGAACAACATACACCCACACCATACACCAAGGCATACATTATACACCCATACATACACTATGCCTACCCACGCTATGCACCTCCACACCAATACTATGCACACACACACACACACACACACACACACACACACACACACACACACACACACACACACACACACACACACACACACACACACACACACACAGTCAGGCGGCTCACCTCGGTCCTGGCCCATGGCAGACTGGTTGATGGACGGGTGCAGAATGCCGTCTGACTGAACGCTGGGGGGCCTAGGGGGCATTTGACTCCCTGCAAAGAAGCATTCCGAGTTTACCACTGCCCTGTGTGTGTGCCCCAAGTGTACCACTGCCCTGTGTGTGAGCGTGTGTCGGGGTGTGTGACAGCGTGTATGAGTTTGAGTGTGTGTGTGTCATACATGTGTTTGCTGTGCACATGCCCCTTGTGTCAGTGTGTACTCACCTGGCACAGCGGTGGGGGACAGGGGGCCGGAGCGAGAGGGCGTGATGCTGGCAGGGGACCCCACCGGGGAGGGGGAGGGGCCACGCAGCCCAGACAGGTGGGGGGAAGTGTGGGGGGAGAAGGGAGACTGGGCTGGGTTACTCTGCTCCCCCTGGCTACTGGACACACCTGGACTCAGCGCCCCCTCCGTACCTGTGGGCAGGTCATCGATCGAGCCTGAGAGGTCCTGCAATACACACACACACACACACACACACACACACACACACACACAGAGAGAGAGGGAAGAGAGAGGCAACAGTGTTATGAGACCAGTTATTAACACACACAAACACACACACGCTCACTCTGGCATTTCTACAGTTGCTCATCTGCCAGTCAGTTTTGGGCAAGGATCCAGGCGTTTCCATAGTAATCTGAGGGGCTGGCCGCCGCCCCAAACACGGTGGTTTGGGCTGAAACAGACCCGTGACCGGGGCAAGGAATCCTCAGGAGACCGGGGGGACAGCTCTCAGCTGGAGCTCCGCGTCTGTCTGTGTGTGTGTGTGAGTGAGAGTGTGTGTGTGTGTGTGTCTGTGTGTGAATAACTATGAGCGTCTCTGTGAGCCTGTGTGTCTGTGTGTGAATGACTATGTGGGTCTCTGTGAGCCTGTGTGTGTGTGTGTGTGTGTGTGTGTGTGAGTCAGTATATCCATGTGTGAAACTGTGTATGTGAGAGACATGTGTGAGAGAGTGTATGTGAGTGTGTGCATGTGTGAGTGTGTATATGTACGTGTGTGCGAGTGTGTGTGTGAAAGAGTATGAGCGTGTGTGTGTGTGTGTATGAGAGTGCATGTGTATGTGTGTGTGTATGAGAGTGCATGTGTATGAGTGTGTGTGTGCGTTTGTAAGTGTGTATGAGCATGCATGTGAGTGTGTATGAGTGTGTGTGTCTGAGTGTACGTGTGTGAGTGTGCATGTGAGTGTGCATGTGCGAGTGTGCGTGTGCAAGTGTGTGAGTGTGTATGAGTGTGAGTGTGCGAGTGTGCATGTGCAAGTGTGTGAGTGTGTATGTATGTGTGTGTATGAGTGTGTGTGTGTGCGTGTGTATGAGTGTGTAACAGTAGCAGAATCAGGCTGCAGTGGAGGTGGGCGTGTCCTGGAACAATGGTGCATTGTGACTCCAACAATGGCGCATTCTCACACGGCGATCAGAGAGCCACTAACACACTCCATCCCTCTCCCTGACGCTACAACAGGAAGGCCCGAAACCCAGCACCTCAGCCCAGCACCAGCACTCTATCTGCAGAGGTGTGAACCTCACACGCCTGCCTTCAGAGCCGTACCGCAGGTCAATGCCCCCCTCAGCCACCAGGGGGCAGGGTGCACTCACACCAAAAGGAGCAGCCCTGCATTCCAACCCAAATTCTGCCACTGCTCCTTCCTGACTGTTCACCATGCAACACAAACGGGAGACACATGGAGCTTAGATGGAAAGGAGCAGAATTCAGCTTCAACTATGTGGCCTCACTGTGAAAAGTTTGGCTCTAAGCCCTGTGCCCAAAGCTCGCCAGTGGATTCATTTCCATATCAGGGGCAGGGATGGCACCTTCAGACTGAACCAGAATGCACACAGGCTCCGCCTCCCTTCCTCAGCTCATTAATATTAAACAGAGGTCTCTCCTCCTCCTCACACACTCACCCAACACTGTGTGTTTGTTACACTGAGTGTATGTGAGTTTTCCATGCACTTGTGCACATAAACATGCACACTCTCATTCCACACCTAAGCACACACAGAAGGATGCATGTGTGCAAACACACACACATGAAAACACACACACCCTGCAGCCAACCAGCTCGCTCACACACACAAACACACAAACCTTGCAGCCAACCAGCTCACTCACACACACACACACAAACACACGCACCCTCCAGCCAACCAGCTCTCTCACAGACACAAACACACACACCCTCGATCCAACCAGCTCGCTACACACACAAGCACACACACGCACACAGTTCTGGAGTGTGTGCTACTCAGTGACGGAGCAGTGAGAGGGGTGTGTGAAAGATCGTGCTGGTGGGGCCCCAGACTCTGAATAACTCAAACGCACAGGAAGCTAAGCCCATGAGCCACATGGACAGGAATAGAAACAGGAAACGCCCCGGAACATGAATACTGCAATAGCACAACTACGCCAAACAAGGGCGAGAGATACTGCAATGACTGAAGCAGGAGAGGGAGGAGAGAGAGAGACTGAGAAGAGAGGAGAGAGGGAGAGAGGGAGAGAGGGGAGTGAGGCAAAAAAAAAAAAAAGAAGTACCAGCAGAGAAACACCCTAAGTGTGTGTGTGTGTGCACGTGTATGTACATCCATGTGTGTGTGCATGTGTGTGTGTGTGTGTGTGTGTGCATGCAGGGGAGTGGGTGCTGCTGAAGTGTGTAGCATTTAAACCTCTGTCTCCCAGCCTGCATGACCAACCACTGACCTTCCTCTCCAATCCCCAAGCACACTGAGCCTGCTAGCCACACCGCCTGTGTGTGTGTGTCTGTGTCAGTTTATCTGTGTGTGTGTCTGTCTGTGTTAGTGTATCTGTGTGTGTGTGTGTGTGTGTGTGTGTCTGTCTGTGTCAGTGTATCTGTTTGTGTGCGTGTCTGTGTCAGTGTATCTGTGTGTGTGTGTGTGTGTGTGTGCGCGTGTGTGCCTGTCTGTGTTAGTGTATCTGTGTGTGTGCGTGTGTGTGTATGTATGTCTGTCTGTGTCAGTGTATCTGCATGTGTTGTTGGTGTGTCTGTCTGTCTGTGTCAGTGTATCTGTGTGTGTGTATGTGTGTCTGTCTGTGTCAGTGTATCTGCATGTGTTGTTGGTGTGTCTGTCTGTCTGTGTCAGTGTATCTTGTGTGTGTCACACACACTGTCCTCACACTCTATACATACACACACCCTCACACACACTGTCCTCACACTCTGTACATACACACACCCTCACACACACTGCCCTCACACTCTATACATACACACACCTTCACACACACTGTCCTCACACTCTGCACATACACACACACTGTCCTCACACTCTGCACATACACACACCCTCACACACACTGTCCTCACAATCTATACATGCACACACCCTCACACACACTGTCCTCACACTCTGCACATACACACACACTGCCCTCACACTCTGTACATACACACACATGTTCACACACATTCCCACTCTCACTCTCTCTCAAACACACACACACACGTTCACTCTCTCTCTCTCTCACACATACACACACACTCACACACACTGTCCTCACACTCTGTACATACACACACACACACACACATTCACTCTCTCACACATACACACACACTCACACACACTGTCCTCACACTCTGTACATACACACATGTTCACACACATTCCCACTCTCACTCTCTCAAACACACACACACACGTTCACTCTCTCTCTCTCACACACACACACACACACACACACACACACGTTCACTCTCTCTCAAACACGCACGCACGCACGCACGCACGCACGCACACCGTTTGACACAGGACCCACGCTCAGGCATGAAATGCAGGAAGCTCTACCCGATGCCTCCGCAGGGGAACTGGGCGGAGCCAGACCCACATGGGGCAGGAACTCACCGGGAGGCTGGAGGGACGGCCCTGCATTGTGACATCATCCGTGCTGCTCTTGCTGGAAGCCATAGGCTGATTGGAGGGAGGAGCACTGGACTGGGAGCTGAAGGAATCCTGGGATAGCTCCTAGAGGAGTGAGGGAAGAGGAGGGGTAGGGATGGTTAAAGGAATGCTCATCCTCAGTACAAACAGGCATATTCATATAGGGGTGTTCCTATAGGGGTGGGGCCTATCAGAGATCAGTGTTCCTATAGGGGTGGGGCCTATCAGAGATCAGTGTTCCTACAGAGGAGGGGCCTATCAGAGATCAGTGTTCCTATAGGGGTGGGGCCTATCAGAGATCAGTGTTCCTATAGGGGTGGGGCCTATCAGAGATCAGTGTTCCTACAGAGGAGGGGCCTATCAGAGATCAGTGTTCCTATAGGGGTGGGGCCTATCAGAGATCAGTGTTGCTATAGGGAATGGCCTATCAGCGATCAGTGTTCCTGTAGGGAAGGGCCTATCAGTGATCAGTGTTCCTGTAGGGGTGGGGCCTATCAGAGATCAGTGTTCCTATAGGGGTGGGGCTTATCAGAGATCAGTGTTCCTATAGGGGAGGGGCCTATCAGAGATCAGTGTTCCTATAGGGGTGGGGCCTATCAGAGATCAGTGTTCCTGTAGGGAATGGCCTATCAGCGATCAGTGTTCCTGTAGGGAAGGGCCTATCAGTGATCAGTGTTCCTATAGGGGTGGGGCTTATCAGAGATCAGTGTTCCTATAGGGGAGGGGCCTATCAGAGATCAGTGTTCCTATAGGGGTGGGGCCTATCAGAGATCAGTGTTCCTGTAGGGAATGGGTTATCAGTGATCAGTGCAGACAGCAGTGAGAGTATGAGTGATCCAACAGCTCAGACCGAGGGCAAAGGCTGCATAAACAGTAAGATTCCCTGATCTCAGGTTACACCCTTCAGTATCAACCTTACAGCTCAGTTGTGGTTCAAAGGGACCTGAGCAAGCTCCCAGGACTGTAAGGGGTACTACAGCACCGCATCAGCACTCTCAAAATTACAATCAACTACAGCTTCACACAGGCTCTGAATGAGTAAGAGACTGAGCTACAGCAAAACTGACCTCAATTACCCAGCATACTGAGCTACAGCAGAACTGAACTCAATTACCCAGCATACTGAGCTACAGCAAAACTGAGGCCAATTATCCAGCATACTGAGCTACAGCAAAACTGAACTCAATTACCCAGCATACTGAGCTACAGCAAAACTGAGGCCAATTATCCAGCATACTGAGCGTGCCTGTGTGTGAGTGTGTGTGTGTGTGTGCATGAGTGAGAGAGTCAGTATACTTACCTGGGGAGGGGGAGGGAATCGCTGGTACGGAGATGGTTGTTGTTGTTGTTGTTGCTGCGGTTGTTGTTGCTGTTGTTGTTGTTGTGGGGGGGTCTGGCCATAAGGGGCGGTCTGGCTCTGGGAGGGTGGGGCGTGGCCTGGGGGCTGCTGGGATTGGGGTGTGGAGGTTTGGGGGGGCTGCTGAGGGGGTGGTTGCTGTGGTAGCTGCTGTTGCTGGGGAGCTGTTTGAGGTGGCTGAGACTGAGGGGGCGCAGGCTGAGATTGTGGGGGTGTGGGGCCCTGTGACTGGGGGTAGTTGGGTTGGGACTGTGGCCCCTGAGGTCCCTGTGAGGGGGGTGTCGGCTGCGAAGGGGGTCCCGTCTGGCTGTAGGGGGGCTGGGCTGACTGGGGGGTTTGCTGGCCATAGGGCGATGGCCCCTGGGGTGGGCCCTGCGTTTGGGGGTACCCTGCCTGGGAGCCATGGGTCTGGGGGTATGGGGTCTGGGGGCCTTGTTGCACTAGGGGGGTCTGGGGGTAGGGAGATGCCTGAGGGCCTGCGTGAGGGTGGGGGGCCTGAGGACCTGCGTGAGGGTGGGGGGCCTGAGGACCTGCGTGAGGGTGGGGGGCCTGAGGGCCTGCGTGAGGGGGGGGGCCTGCTGGCTGTAGTACGAAGGCCCCCCCTGCTGACCGTAGCCCGACATCTGCAAAACAGGGAGCCAACAGGGAACAGTCAGCTACACCTAATACACACCTGATACAATCACAGCACAGTCAGGTACACCTGATACAGTCACAGCACAGTCAGGTACACCTGATACACACCTGATACAGTCACAGCACAGTCAAGTACACCTGATACACACCTAATACAATCACAGCACAGTCTGGTACACCTGATACAGTCACAGCAGTCAGGTACACCTGATACACATCTGACACAGTCACAGCACAGTCAGGTACACCTGATACACACCTGATACAATCACAGCACAGTCAGGTACACCTGATACACACCTGATACAATCATAGCAGTCAGATACACCTGACACAGTCACAGCACAGTCAGGTACACTTGATACACCTGATACAGTCACAGCACAGATAGGTACACCTGACATACATGTCTCAAACAGTCAGCAGTGTGCGAGTTAAATCCAGGACTGCAGTTTAACCAGTAGGCACTACAGCCCTCCAGGACTGCATCAAAATGACTGTGACACTGGAGCAGAGACTGGTATAATACAGGTGTGACAGATGTAAAACAGGTGAGATAGTAGAGGCATGACAGTTATAACACAGGTGTGACTGTAGAGCAGAGACAGGTAACACAGGTAAGACAGAGACAGGTGTAAGGCAGATTAGACAGTACCTGCTGTCCGTACTGCATGGCCCCCATGCCTGCGGGAGTCCGGCCCTGCATGGTCATGGGATATCTCTGGGGGCCGGGGGGGCCGTAGCCCTGCCCCGGGTACGAGGATCCCTGCTGGGGGCCTGGGGGGCCCGGCTGCCCCTGAGAGTAGGGCCCCCCCGCACCGTACGGCTGCGCCCGCATCTTCCCAATCTGCTCCATCGGGCTGGCAGGCTGAAAAACACAGATCCAGGGTCAGTCCCAATCACACAGCCTCACAGTAACTTCAGCAATGCCTGCAGAGAAACACTGATCCAGGATCAGCCCCAATCACACAGCCTCACAGTAACTTCAGCAATGCCTGCAGAGAAACACTGATCCAGGATCAGCCCCAATCACACATCCTTACAGTAACTTCAGCAATGCCTGCAGAGAAACACTGATCCAGGATCAGCCCCAATCACACAGCCTCACAGTAACTTCAGCAATGCCTGCAGAGAAACACTGATCCAGGATCAGCCCGAACCATACAGCCTCACAGTAACTTCAGCAATGCCTGCAGAGAAACACTGATCCAGGATCAGTCATTCGAACACATGCACTCAATCCAATGCAATAGAGGTGCTGTGAGCAGGGGCGGCTGGATGCACCAATCACCACTGAAATGCTCAGGAAAATTTGGTTACAAAGTCTGGATGCAACGGGGGTAGATGACAGTAAATAATGTAAAACGATTTGTGTTCTTGGCCCTGACTTATTTCCTATGGTGTTAATTTAAAGGAAACTTTGTGATACCACACAGATTACATTAGAGCAGACAGTACTGCGGTTTCAGGTGCCAGAGCCAGTGAATGAATATCTATGGGAGTGAGTGGAGTTCACTGCAAGGAACCTCACAGTAATTATTGCACAAGCACAGAAAAATGTACTAATTTGGAACCTGAACTGAAATTATGAACAGAAACAGTACTCCACTGCTACTCCTCTTAGCTACGCTACCCCTATCCATACTCGCCCACCTACCTGCACCCTGTCTCCACACTACCTGCACTCCAGGAAACAGCTATGTTGTTTGACCAACATCAACACCTGGGTTATTGAGTTTATAAAAGTCGGTGGTTTTTAGCGTGAGCTGTAATTCCAGTGATCTGTCTGATGGGATATGGGGCAAGGAACAGGGGCAAACGCCAAGCAAGCAACCCAATCAGCAACTCTGTTAAAGATCACTCAGACCTGCCAGCCAATCAGCAACTCTGTTTGATGCCCCACACTCTCTCAAACACACACGTACAGACACATACAAATTCAGACACGCACCTTCTCACTCACCAACACAACTCATAGAGTAGCGGACACACGCAAACACACACGCGCACACCACTGCATTCCGATTACAAACACAAAGATCTGCTGCAAACAAAGCAGGAGAATACAGTGGCAGTCTCTGCTCTAATTTCTGCTGAATGAGATGAAATATTCAAAAATGTGCAGCAGGTCTGAGCAGCCTCTGCAGAGAGGAAATGTGTGTGTGCGCACACATCTGTTTGTGAGCTAATGTGTCTGTGCATGCGTGTATGTGCCTGAATGTGTGTGTATGCTTGTATGTCCATGCAAGTGTGTGTATGCGTGCGTGCATGCGTGCATGTGCAAGTGTATGAATGTGTCTGTGTGTGCGTGCGCGTGTGTATGTGGTTACGTGTGTGTGCATGTTTATGTGGTTGTGTGTGTGTGTGCGTGTGTATGTGGTTGCATGTATGTGTGCGTGCGTGCGCATGTGGTTACGTGTATGTGTGCGTGCGTGTGCATGTGTGTGGTTATGTGTATGTGTGCATGCGTGCGCGTGTGTATGTGGTTATGTGTATGTGTGCGTGCGTGCGCATGTGTGTGGTTATGTGTATGTGTGCATGCGTGTGTGTATGCATGCGCGTGTGTATGTGGTTATGTGTATGTGTGCGTGCGTGCGCATGCGTGTGGTTATGTGTATGCGTGCGCGTGTGTATGTGGTTATGTGTATGTGTGTATAAACACAGCTGAGCTGCAGATGCCTCTCTTCCTCCATAATCAATCAGTGGAGAAAAAAAAAAAAAAAAAAAACACTCCTGCCTTTTTTTTTTTTTTTACCCCTCCCTTTCCAAATAAATAAATAAACAGCTGCAGCACATGGCTAATCTACATAAGAGAGGGAGGGAGGGAGGGAGGGAGAGCTCTTGGCAGAAAAGGTTGAGCTGGCTGGAATGTCTCACACTGCATGACGGGGGGGCAGGAGAGCGTGGGGGGGAGCGGCAGCTGACAGCGCAGATAGCGCCAAGTCAGACAGATAGCCGGGGGACAAACGATAAGCAACGACTGCCACTGCCACAACACTGAGGACCAGCACTGCTGATCTCAGATCAGGCTGCTCCTGCCAACCATCTCCCCCCCACTTTCACACACTGCTGATCTGGGGTCATCTCCCCCCCACACTGCTGGTCACCTCTTCCTCCACAAGCAGCACTGCCTGCCAACCATCTCCCCCACTTTCACACACTGAGGCAGTTGTGCCAGCGAGGCAGTTGTGTGTGTGTGTTTTTGGCAGCTGGAAGTCCAAGCTCTGTGTATGAGGACAGGGACGATCTCACTGCAAAAATCGAATATTTCACATGTTCAATCACAGTCTCTTAGAGGCGGTGCTCCAGCAGCCAGCCAATGAAAAGCACTTAAGAAATCCTGAGGTGAGAAGGATAAACATCTTTAGACACTTTACCCACAGAAATACCAGTTTAATTCAGTCTTGTTGGCTGAACAGGAAAAGAAGTGGTGTAGTTCTCTGCTCTGACTGGCCAACTGGGACCAGTGGAAGTGTTTCCTCCCTTCTAATTGGCTAAGAGAGAACACCAGAGCACTTCAGGATGAGTGGCATGGCACCACAGAGAGCAGAGGCCTGTCACTGACTCCGCCCCTCATGTGGCACAACCGCAAAACAAAAAGGCAACAGTGACGAGTGGTTTTACTGTGATCAGCTTCACTAAGGCACGTACTCTACTCTGTACTCTGGAATTCCACTTGTGGGTTGGGTTTCAAAGACTTCATGTGCCACCGTGTGTACCAATATAAATAAACGAATGGATTTTTAAAAATCATGAGACCACTCCATTCTTCATTGGTCTCAGGTCATAACCCTGCCAGGTTCCCCCAACCCCTCAGTGAGGAGAATCGCTCCAGTCCACACATGAGCATAAGGACTTCACAGTGAAGCATTATGGGAAGCGTGAGCACCAGGGGAAAGTACTGTGGTAATCTGGAGCACCTCAACACAAATGCCAAAATGAATTACCTTCACATCTCAGGGCTGCCTGATGAGGACTGTCTGAATGTG
>CM040750.1:38709385-38809385 GCA_022829145.1 Albula goreensis
TACAAAGCTCCATTCTGGATATTTCTATTACATCTTAGATTACAAGGAATTTTAGACCATACCACCATCCATCTTAAAAATGGAACAAGGCAATGTCATTAATTATCGGCTGTATTTTAATTACCATTTAAAAAGCAGTAATTAAATAATTCAAATGCTGTACCAACCATAGAGGCCTGAAACTAAGCACCGAAATGAGCAATTTAAAGAGAACCCACGGCTGCCTCTCCCTGAACCACCAAACCGTTCTCCCAACACCTCTCCACACTGCCAGCTCCCCTCCATAAAAATATTATTCAAGCTATACTTGCCAGGAATTTTGTGTTAAAATATTGATACAAAACCATAATAAATTATTTACAATCACCGGAAAAAGTTAATTGACATGAAGGCTGACTGTGTTTACAGTCTTTAAATTCACTTTTGAAACACAGTTTCTGAAGCAACGCTGCACTGCCACAGCCAATGGCATGAGGGGGGAGGCGGGACTTCATGCAAACAAGCTTGCATTATCCACAATGGCAGTCTCTGCCAGCAAAGCACCTGTAGCGACCTCCTTCATTTGAATATTTCATCTGAATTTTGAATGTTAAAAACTTTTCACTAGCTACATGCATTTATGGGGTGCAAGTCACTTTACCTAGCATACTCAGTGGAGTGTATCATGATGACTGTATCAGTCTCTTCTCCACTGAAAAAATGCCAGTGTGGCAAAAGCAAGCAGCAAACTTACTTAGCTGGAGAGGAGATGATGTCTGCTGGTGACTTCATCCTCACGGAGCAGCTCCAGTAAGCTACTGAACCCGTCCTTCCAACTTTACATACCTGTAATTACCCTTCAGCTCAGCTGTTTTTGGTGAAAACTTAATTTTTTGGTCTCTAATTTAGTTTTGGGTAAGCGACTTTGTAAAAAATCATCAACTGCTCAAATGAAGTGCATGGACAGAGAGAAAGCAGAGTGCAGTGAATTTGGTGAGACTGTTGATTTAATGAATCTTACGGCCATTGCGGGCATTAACTTGCCTTAATAACAGTTAAATATTATACTGTTAACATTTCATATTTAATACTTTTAAAGAATATGGATGTAGAACAATGACATATACATTTATATACATATAATTCCCCAGGTCTGGTGTGGGACTTTGCACTAGCGTTCTGGGCTCTCACAGTCATACCATCAGACATTTATTAACTTGCTGCGCGACACGGCCACCAGACCATGCAACACTGTCAGGGGATATACAGCTCTGCATCCCACACATCTCCCATAGCAACACAAAACAAAAAGGCTAAATTTCCCCGGCCCATTCTCCATTGAAACTGTCATTTGTAGCATATTGGGTCAATAACATGGCTGCCAGGTGAGCGGTCCCATTCAGAAGCAAAGCTCAGGGTGTGGACAGGTAACCTGGTAAAAGTACAGGTTCCACACAGCGGCCTCTGATTGGTCACAGCATATCCGCTCTGCAGCCCACTGCCCATGAACTGCACTCCTCTGGCAAAACACAACTGCACGACTCACCTGCAGGACTGCGCAGTGAAAGCAAACAGACCAGCGGGGCACCCAAAACTGGAGCAGCAGAGACACTGCGGGGAAACCCTGGGGTTCCTGTAAGGAGGGGGGCTCATGCACAAGTGCTGGATGACATCACACGATTTGGAGAAGACCGTACATGTGCGTGCGTGTATGTGTGAGTACACGCACGTTTATGTGTGTTTGTTCATATACGTGCTTTCCCAGCACAAGCTGCGGCCCTGACCTCAATTTACCATCACTATTGGGGGTCAAAAACAAAAAGTTATCCGTGCCTTCACCTGATAAATGCAGGATATTCTGACAAAACGTGCTCCGATGTAAGTTAAAACCTGGGGCTGTAGCGCAAGCCAATGCTCGTCACTGATCCAGGATCAGCCATGATGGACGCCTCCAAGGGCGAGCTGCAACAGGTCTGAAACAGCAGTCTAACTGAGCGAGCGAGCGAGCCAGTATGCTCGTCACTGATCCAGGATCAGCCATGATGGACGCCTCCAAGGGCGAGCTGCAACAGGTCTGAAACAGCAGTCTAACTGAGCGAGCGAGCGAGCCAGTATGCTCGTCACTGATCCAGGATCAGCCATGATGGACGCCTCCAAGGGCGAGCTGCAACAGGTCTGAAACAGCAGTCTAACTGAGCGAGCGAGCGAGCCAGTAGCAGAGCCCAGAGAGGACCCCCAAACCCCCACCACAACGCCCTGGGCTCAAACAAGCTCAACCAAAACCTGAAGGCACACCACCAACCTTACAATCAACACAGCCAATCACCACCAACCTTACAATCAACACAGCCAATCGCCACCACCCTTACAATCAACACAGCCAATCACCACCACCCTTACAATCAACACAGCCAATCGCCACCACCCTTACAATCAACACAGCCCATCACCACCAACCTTAGAATCAACACAGCCAATCACTACTAACCTCACAATCAACATAGCCAATCACCACCGACCTTACAATCAACACAGCCAATCACCACTAACCTTACAATCAACACAGCCAATCTACTCCAGTCCACTCAGCTCCAAACATAACACAGTCTAAGCACGACAGCAGGAAGCTGTATGCAACCATGGTTACAGGCGCTGAATTAAAGAAATAAACAAACTGACGGCACATGGGTGCCACACTGGCCTCCTGTAAACAACACAACGTGACACAGACTTACAGAAAACATGAGAGCAGACTATGTGTGCTGAACAGGAATCAGTGCAACTTCATCTCCAAAGCAACGGGGAGCAGCACTACAAACGCCTTAATGATGAATAATGAAAGCAAACTGCACACTGTCTTTGATAACAGCCACACACAAAGTTCCTATTGGCTGGCAACAGCTGCAGTGACAGCAGCTAAATTCGAAGTTACTGAAGGTAGAAGAAAAAACACACTTCCAGAGATTACAGCTGACAGCTCACATCTTAGAAATCAACTGTCTCTGAAGATAAAGATCACAGAGCAAAATAAACCCAATTACAGAAACACAACTGAGTCGGCGTAATTATGTGGAATCTGACCCCGTCCGCAGACGCAGTGGCAGAAACAGGCTGCGCAGTTAATCGCATTTTAATCATAATCGAAATTAAGGCTTATGCAAGTAATTAATCACGAGAGGCTGCAATTATTTTATTGCGGTGAATGGCATCTATTTAGCACAGCCAACAACGCATCAAAGAGCTGCTGATTGGCTAGAGCTTCTAGGTGACACCGCTGCGCACACTTCACTGTGCCACTGTTCACACATATTAATCTATGAAGGATCTCAGTCAATTTGGAAATATTCCAATGTTGATTTACAGATGTATAAAAGGTCAATGCATGCTTTGAGAATTATCTGCTTTATTTACGTTTCTTTAGCCAATATCCTGTTATGCTTAATCTTAATCACAATATAACTGCAAACAGACAAAATCATAATTTTTGTTGTAACCATGCGGCCCTTCACCAGACCAACCAACAACCAGAACTGCTGCACAGATCCAAAAACATGAGGATGTTACTGCCAACAGGACCACCTCTGCACCCCAACTCCCCCCTCTAACACAACTCACTGACACTGCACCCAAACAGCAGAATCACCCACTAAACCCCGGAGCAGAGGCGCACCGAAACCCCCGGAGCAGAGACAGACTGAAACCCCGGAGCAGAGACACACCGAAACCCCGGAGCAGAGGCAGAGACAGACTGAAACCCCAGAGCAGAGGCGCAGAGACGCACTGAAACCCCGGAGCAGACGGAAACCCCGGAGCACCAAAACCCTTGTAGCAGAGACACACTGAAACCCCCGGAGCAGAGGCGCACCGAAACCCTTGTAGCAGAGACACACTGAAAACCTCAGAGCAGAGACGCACCGAAACCCCCGGAGCAGAGGCGCACTGAAACCCCCGGAGCAGAGACGCACTGAAAACCCCGGAGCAGAGACAGACTGAAACCCCAGAGCAGAGACACACCGAAACCCCCGGAGCAGAGACGCACTGAAACCCCCGGAGCAGAGACAGACTGAAACCCCGGAGCAGAGACAGCACTGAAACCCCCGGAGCAGAGGCACACCGAAACCCCCGGAGCAGAGGCACACCCTTGAGCAGAGAAACTGAAAACCCCAGAGCAGAGAGCAGACGCACCGAAACCCCAGAGCAGAGACGCACGAAACCCCAGAGACAGAGGCAGAGACAGACTGAAACCCCGCAGAGCAGAGACAGAGGCACACCGAAACCCCCGGAGCAGAGGCACACCGAAACCCCCAGAGCAGAGACAGACTGAAAACCCGGAGCAAAGACGCACTGAAACCCCCGGAGCAGAGACACACTGAAACCCCCAGAGCAGAGACAGACTGAAAACCCCAGAGCAGAGACGCACTGAAACCCCCGGAGCAGAGGCACACCGAAACCCCCGGAGCAGAGGCACACTGAAACCCCCGGAGCAGAGGCACACTGAAACCCCCGGAGCAGAGACACACCGAAACCCCGGAGCAGAGACACACTGAAACCCCGGAGCAGAGACAGACTGAAAACCCCAGAGCAGAGACGCACTGAAACCCCCGGAGCAGAGACAGACTGAAAACCCCGGAGCAGAGACAGACTGAAAACCCCGGAGCAGAGGCACACTGAAACCCCCGGAGCAGAGGCACACTGAAACCCCCGGAGCAGAGGCACACTGAAACCCCCGGAGCAGAGGCACACTGAAACCCCCGGAGCAGAGGCACACTGAAACCCCGAAGTAGTGAAATCCCTGGGTAAAGAGGGGCAATTAGTGATGATGGAGAGAAGTGTTAGCCATCTCCAATTAGCACTGAACCCCCAAACCCACAGAACTCTCAAACCCAGCCCATACGCCCCACTCTCACAGGTCCTGAGGCCCATTCCTCCACACTAAACCAGCTGCTCAGGTAGCTCTACCTGCGAGAACCTTCAAACAGGCTACAGACTACTACTTGCATGTCACACAAAACCCTTCAATCTCCTGCTTATATCTGAATCAACACAGTCACTGCAGTCTGCTGTATTCATGGGAGGCAATATTACAATATGATTGATGGAAAATCTGACTTTACCTGTAAAAACAGGCTGTTTAAGAATGAATGGAACAGAATTCGTCTGACGCCAGAAATAGAAAACATGTAGTATGCAATGAGCCTACATTTATGACAATGCGGAAGTTCACACGCAGCCTTCCTTCAAGCAAAACATTTCCAGAAAAAAAAAAAAAAATCAACATTACAATACAATTTTACTCAACAGATGTCTGATAGCTATCTACCGATCATTTCATTCAACTTGAGGCAATTCCTAATTTTAAATGTAAACATACCTACACCAGTTAAATGGAGGGCACAGCATGCATTACCTGACAGCTGGTTGTATTAGTATGTTCAGAATTGATCAAGATGAATACCATTTAAATTATATGAAGTAAATGATTTTTCTGAGAGCTCACAGCCTAAACGAAAGAGCACATCTGAAACACACAACGGACCAAATCAAACCAGGGCCCAAAACAACTTAAAATGCTGATGATGCAGGTTGCCTCGCAAAGATCAACTCATCATGCCCAGAAACAAAAGTTAAAGGCAGTTATAAAATCGGTATGTGAACAAACATGACTCAGTATGATGATCAAAAGAATTGCACTAGTTACATCCTGTTATTATTAAAGACTTCAGACAGTTGCGCATAAATAAATCTCTAGTTTTATTACACTGCATGCCAAAATAAGGTAAACAACTACCTGGCATGCTGCAGTTTGGGAAAAGCAATCAAGGAATCCCGGAATCACCGTGGCCAGATGCTGCACGCGCACAAGTTGACGTTTTCTGGTTGTTTAGACGCATTCGGTGTCCTCGCGGTGTGCACGCACGCGGGCTAATCACGGATTGTTGCTGTGTTACATCAGATGCAATTATAAATGGCCAAGAGCGGAGGGTAGGGAGCCAATCAGATCCCAGCTAGCATGTCAACCTAAGACCAACTGTCTCCTGGCTTTGACAGCAGGATTTTACCTCCATAATTCAAATCCCAAAGCAAAGCAATCTGCACTTACTCAAATCACGGCTCGATGTTTACTATCAGCGCACGGGAGAAACAACCAAGATCTGGGAACACAGAGGCGAAATTAAACAGCTCTCCTCCACAAAAAAATAGGTCAGGACTACAAAAAAAAACTGCAGATTGAGAGTTCGCTACATTTCATACAATGAAACTACTAGAACAAACATCAACAACAAACAACCTTAGCAAGATCATCTTGTGAACACAGATTTATTGGTGGTCTGGGTAACCTCGCCCATGCGAAATTCCCCCACTATTTAACTCAATTATGCAAATTAATTTAAACAAACGTGTTAATCCGTTATTGACCATCTGGGATATTCTACCGATACTCAACTTTAGCCCTGGTGTTCCGAAACACAAACACAACTATTGGACAGGGAAATCGCCACAGCTCAAACATGTTTTAATTATGTTTTAAGATGCATGTACCCGAGCACAAACATGCAGAAGAAAATAAGATTTCACTGACACTTCAGCCACGTCAAAAGCGGAGCTTACTGCACCCCCCGACCGACCACAGAACCGACCCGAACCCCGTTTTTCTAAAACGACAGCTGTTTAGAACGTGTAACTTATTTAACAAGATAAATGCAGTTTAAATGAGAGGGTATGGGGGAAAACCAGAGAGGCAGCCATTTTAGAGAGAGTCTGCGATAGACAATGGCTGGTCCGTTGCAATGTGTACTACCCCATTTCAAAGCGCTCATATGCTAAACACAACAAAGTACAGAGGACCCACTGCAAGTGTATGTTTACCTGGTTTCTGCCAAGCGGCTGCCCCGTACTACCCGGGCTCATTGGTTGTGGGTGGTGGGTCCTCGGTGGCCAAACCTGGTGGCCCCCGCCGTACTGACTGCCACTGCCCATGTCTGCTGGTCCCTTGCTAGCTCCTTCCTGGTTGCTGTAGTCGCTCGGCGGGTAGTTTTGGTATCCCCTAGTTGAGCTGGGCGAGGTCAAGAGCTGGTTTAAGGTCGGTGTGGACGTGGGCTGAGGGTTCCCCACGTTATATCTCTGGTTACTGTACGAGGAAGCCATGGCTGTAGTTCCGCCTGCTGGCTGCTGCTTGGCTGGCTGGCCCCCGGCCGCCGGAGCCTGGCTGTTACGCGGGGAGTTCATGGCGTACCCTTGGCCCGGATAGGGAGTCCGGTTCGGGAAAGGGCTGTAGCTGTTGAACTGGTTGTTGGGGTACCCGTGCTCATGTGAGTTGGGCTGATACGAGTCCATCATGCCGCCCGGCTGCACGAGCGGGCCCGCCGGAGCTGCCATGCCAGGGCTTTGTTGTCCGCCATGTTGATGAAAAGGGGCCCGGCCGTAGTTCTGACTGTAACCGTAGGAAGGTGGGGGAAAGGCGGCCGAGTGGTGGTGTGCCATGCCAGGGTGGCTATTCCCTTCGGGCGCCCCTGAATCATTCTGGCTGTTGTTATTATTCACCCTGGACGGATTCCCGTTCCCGTTCTTCATCTCAACGTCCCCTCCTCCCCCTACATTTCCAACATCGGCCCCGTCCTGCAGCTCCTTCTGTCCCGGAGATCCGCTTTCGGATCCCGCTTCCTTATTTTCCTGCTGATTCTCTCCCGGTACCGTCTCGTCCTGTGGGTCCCGATCCGGTTTTTTTAGTTCGGCAGGCGGGCTAGTATTGAGAGTGGCGGCGCTGGCGACCTGAGCGGCCATGATACCCCCTCTCTCTCCCTCTTTCGCTGCGAGTCAGTCACAATCAAACGCTCAATCGCATTGAATGTAAATGCAATTATTTATAACAATTTACCCGTGTCCCGTCTCATTCCCCCCGTACACCGGACTGAGTCCGGGCTCCACTCGCGGTTCCGTTTCGAATTAAAAGTTACTGGAAAAAATATAAATAAACGTCCCGGGAATTAATTTTACCGACACACAATTTGGAGGGGGTTCTGTTACAGAACGAGACTGAGAGCGAGAAACTGATCAAACCAGCACGAGGCTCCGCGAGATACAGCCATTTTACTGAGGCACGCAGAGACACGTAAAACACGGAGCGGATCGAGGAAGACAACGGATTGGGATCGGAAAAATGGGCTGTACATGTATGTTTACCAATAAAAACAAGACATGAATTGTACAACAAACTAACGCAAAGTGGGCGGGGTTCAGCATAATTAATAATATAAACTACAGTTACTCGGACATTGAACTCATCATGTATTGTATGCTAGCACCAACACCTTGTGTGAGTAAATATATATCTTGAGTGAATTTTGTTAATTTCTGCAGCTGCAAGATTGTCAAAGTTGTTGTTTTATATTGAAAAATACATTTATCAGTGTGTACATTTACTGTATGTGTGTGTGTGTGTCTGTTATCATGAGGAAGTGGAGTAAGATGGAGAATGATTTGTAAAAGCATGAAAAGGCACACTGGTGAACATGTAAAGCAGCAGATATTAGTGAGTGCAGCACAGAGGCTCTAGCTAGGGCCTGAGCAGAGTGGAGGCCACAGACTCACAGGAACAGACAGCAGAGCTGCTTCTGCAGAGAGCAAAGCGTGGAATTACAGCCCCAGCAAGGCAGCCAGTCGGGGGGAGGGGCCAACCCAGCCAGTCAGCAAGCAGGAAGTGAGAGCGAAAAAAAACGAGAAGGAGAGAGAGAGCAAAAGCGAGAGAGAGAAAACAGAATAAGCCACAGAAGTAGCCGCAATCCAGAAAAACCATTTCTTCATAAAACAATCTTTGACATCCTGACTCACTTCGGTGGAAAGGCCAAAAAATGGTCTGCATTTTGGGGGATTTTTTTAGAGCATTAAAAAAGAAAAAAGAGGAAAGAAAGTACATGACTATAAACCACCCTTAGTTCCCCCCCTCCTTTGCTCCCTCCCTCCCTCTCTGTCTCTCTCCCCACCCCCTCTCCTCATTCTCTCACTTGCATGGGCAGAAGGCTCATCGGTTGCAAAAGCAGTGCAGCTTTGCTGTGTGTGTGCGTGTTGGGGAAGGGCAGAGAGCTCTAGCCTAGCCTAGCGTAGCCTAGCGCAGGGCTCCACAGACCCAGGCTTGGCTGCACACACACACACAGAATGCGCGCCCAGCTTGGCCTGGCCTCCACAGCGAAGGGGATCCCCTCTGGTTTTATAGTACAACTGGGGTGGGGCTGCGTGTGAAAATTTCAAAGGGGGGTTTGGGGTGGAGGTGTGTGGGGGAGGAGCTGAAAAAAATGAGTCCCTCAGTATTTTCACAGGAGGCAGAGGAGAGGATGCAGAGCCGTGTGCTCATGACTGTGCAGAGCAGAGAGGCACCAACAGTGTGCATGAATCAATCCAGGGGTCCTCTCCTCTCTTATTTCCTCCTAATGCTCCACCCCCAATAAAATATAAAACATGTAAAAATGTTTATATTGATTACATGTAAAAATTGAATTTTTAAAAATTCATTATTCCAATATGTCATCACTTTTCACTTCCAACTGATTAAGCTGCATTTTTTGGTCATGGAACACACTACAGATTGATAAACGATATTTATCTGCACTTCATCAGCCTAAATCCAGGGTCCCCTCTGTATGGGAGAAATTTAAAAGGCCAAAATGTGTGTGCCCTCAAAACAGTTTCGTGTTTGAGTTTGAGTTCTGTGTGTGTGTGTGTGTGTGTGTGTGTGTGTGTGTGTGTGTGTGTGTGTGTGTGTGTGTGTGTGTGTGTGTGTGTGTGTGTGTGTGTGTGTGTGTTGTAGGGCAGTACATGTATGTGTGTGAATGTATGTTGTGCAGAACAACCACATGTTGAGCAGCAATTGGGCATAATAAATGTGGTTCCTCCTTGTATTGTGTGACCTGTGAACTCAGGGAAACCCAGGTCTGAGGTCTGCCGGGCATATCATGTTTCTGTGGCACAGAGGCCAAGACTGCATATGCCGGGGGGGGCAGGTCCAGGTACCTGTCACAGACACACATATTAGGGCAATGATAACGATAGAAATGCTTTGGGGAATATAACTTTCTGTGGATACATCAAATTTTGAAGCATTTTTATGGTGAATCTGTTTCCGGTTCTGATCCTCCCGCTAACACTATAATATTCAGTGACTCTGTTCATCCTGGCTGTTCCCACAGTGCTGATCCCACAGTGCTTATCTCGGCTGTTCCGACAGTGCTGATCCCACAGTGCTCATCTCGGCTGTTCCCACAGTGCTGATCTCACAGCGCTCATCCCAGCTGTTCCCACAGTGCTGATCCCACAGTGCTCATCTCAGCTGTTCCCACAGTGCTGATCCCACCGTGCTCATCTCGGCTGTTCCCACAGTGCTGATCCCACAGTGCTCATCTCGGCTGTTCCCCCAGTGCTGGTCTCAGCTGTTCCCACAGTGTTGATCCTGCATAGCTCATCCCAGCTGTTCCCACAGTACTGATCCCACAGTGATGATCTCAGCTGTTCCCACAGTGCTGATCCTGCAATGCTCACCCCAGCTGTTCCCACAGTTCCCGATCCCTTTGGATGACCATCTCTGCACACACCTTGGGCACTAACAATGGGCATGAGCCTAACACCCAGCCACAAGATCCAACTATTGCTATGGTAATGAACTGCCTCACCTGTGATGTGTACCTGAACCCCCCCGAACACCCCCCAGAGCTCTGTGCCAACGCAGCACTTAATTTCAAACCTGACCCAGGAGTGGGGTGGGGGTCAGCTGGAAAAGCACGGTGCTGGAGGGAGGGGGAGTCAGGAGGAGGGGCAAACTGTGAAAAATCTCAATAATTAAATATATTCTTGAGAGACCAGCCATGATTTGTATTTACTTTCATTACACCATATGTCAAGTTAAAAAAAATGTAAAAATCTGTTCAGTTTTGTTCAGTGATTCAGCTGTATTTCTCCAGAGATTGTTTTTTGTTTCTGAAATCATTTTTCAGTCTAGTGCTTTAATTTAGATGTTATTGCTGAGCTGAGAGGAATGAGGCAGCCGTAGATCATGGCGTGGGGGGCACAGTAATGCTTGCTGTGTTAAAACCCCTCTGAGGAGAGTGGCTAGGCAACGGCAGCGCACAGCACTGCAAAGGAGTCTGGGATGTTTAACTACAGGCCGTGGAGGAATGCAGTTCTAATGCAAAACGACACAAGCAATCAGTCCTTCCTCAGCATCCAGCCCCCACCATCACCCCAAAACCCTGGGCATAGCAGACAGCCCCCACCATCACCCCAAAACCCTGGGCACAGCGGACAGCCCCCACTATCACCCCAAAACCCTGGACACAGCAGACAGCCCCCACCATCACCCTAAAACCCTGAGCACAGCAGACAGACCCCACCATCACCCTAAAACCCTGAGCACAGCAGACAGCCCCCACCCTCACCCCAAAACCCTGGACACAGCAGACAGCCCCCACCATCACCCCTAAAACCCTGAGCACAGCAGACAGCCCCCACCATCACCCCAAAACCCTGAGCACAGCAGACAGCCCCCACCATCACCCCAAAACCCTGAGCACAGCAGACAGCCCCCACCCTCACCCCAAAACCCTGGGCACAGCCCTGGGCACAGCAAACAGCCCCCACCCTCACCCCAAAACCCTGGGCACAGCAGACAGCCCCCGCCATCACCCCAAAACCCTGGGCACAGCAGACAGCCCCCGCCATCACCCCAAAACCCTGGGCACAGCAGACAGTCCCCACCATCACACCAAAACCCTGGGCACAGCAGACAGCCCCCACCATCACCCCAAAACCCTGGGCACAGCAGACAGTCCCCACCATCACCCCAAAACCCTGGGCACAGCGGACAGCCCCCACCCTCACCCCAAAACCCTGGGCATAGCAGACAGGTGGTGTAAAGGGCTGGTGAAAGGTACTGGGGTGTAAGGTGGTGTAAAGGGCTGGTGAAAGGTACTGGGGTGTAAGGTGGTGTAAAGGGCTGGTGAAAGGTACCCTGGTGAAAGGTGTGTAAAGGGCTGGTTAGGAGGTACAGTGGTGTAGGGCTGTTGAAAGGTACGGTGGTGTAAGGTGTGTAAAGGGCTGGAAAGGTTAGGTGGTACAGTGGTGTGAAGGGCACAGTGAAAGGTACGGTGGTGTAAGGTGGTGTAAAGGGCTGGTGAAAGGTACAGTGGTGTAAGGTGGTGTAAAGGGCTGGTGAAAGGTACTGGTGGTGTGTAGGGCTGGTGAAAGGTATGGTGGTGTAAGGTGGTGAAAGGGGCTGGGTGTAAGTGGTGTGAAAGGGCTGTTGAAAGGGCTGGTGGTGTAAGGGTGTAAAGGGCTGGTGAAAAGGGCTGGTGAAAGGTACTGGGGTGTGAAGGGCTGGTGAAAGGTACGGTGGTGTAAGGTGGTGTAAAGGGCTGGTGAAAGGTACAGTGGTGTGAAGGGCTGGTGAAAGGTACGGTGGTGTAAGGTGGTGTAAAGGGCTGGTGAAAGGTACTGGGGTGTAAAGGGCTTGTGAAAGGTACTGGTGTAAAGGGCTGGTGAAAGGTACGGTGGTGTAAGGTGGTGTAAAGGGCTGGTGAAAGGTACGGTGGTGTGAAGGGCTGGTGAAAGGTACTGGGGTGTGAAGGGGCTGGTGAAAGGTACGGTGGTGTAAGGTGGTGTAAAGGGCTGGTGAAAGGTACGGTGGTGTGAAGGGCTGGTGAAAGGTACGGTGGTGTAAGGTGGTGTAAAGGGCTGGTGAAAGGTACTGGTGGTGTGAAGGGCTGGTGAAAGGTACTGGGGTGTGAAGGGCTGGTGAAAGGTACGGTGGTGTAAGGTGGTGTAAAGGGCTGGTGAAAGGTACTGGGGTGTAAAGGGCTGGTGAAAGGTACTGGGGTGTGAAGGGCTGGTGAAAGGTACGGTGGTGTAAGGTGGTGTAAAGGGCTGGTGAAAGGTACGGTGGTGTAAGGTGGTGTAAAGGGCTGGTGAAAGGTACGGTGGTGTGAAGGGCTGGTGAAAGGTACTGGGGTGTGAAGACTGCAAACTCCAGCCTGATACTCATAGCGTCCGCTATGATGTTTCCATCCAGTGTGCAGTTTCCTGTGAATTGGGGTTCCTGCATTCAGAGGATTAGGATGTGGGGGACTTGGGGACATTAACAGAGGGGAGTGTCACTAACTTTGTGTAGCCATGGGAGTTACAGCCCCCCGCCCCCCATGTGAGAGATGTGAACCAGCACCAAAAGGTGAGCAGAGGACCGCTAGAGAACCTGCTATGGTTACACATCAGGTAATGATAAAGAGCCAGGAAGAAGTTTGAGCGTTGTGCTTCCCCTCCTCCACGTGACGTGGCTGTGAACTTCCCTTCTGTGACAGTCACTAAAACAACCCCTAGCCGAACAAGACTCAACTTTATGACCCAAACAAATGGCTCTGATCCAGCGCTTCCCATGATGCACTGCACACAGTCTGCAAGCATCTGATTAAAACACTCGCTAAATACTCTGTACATAGCCACACGTACAGTCTTTAGAAAATGGACTATGAGCCAGACAGCACACAGAGCAGAATTAGAGGAAAACACACACACCTTTGTCACCTGATTTTTATGCTGTGAAGATACCCGAGGAAAGAGGTATTTCTGCTCCCATAAGCAAAGTACTCAATATTTTCACATGTGCAGTTGGAAGAGTAGTAATTCAAATTACAGGGAATTCTCTCTCTTTACCCAAGGAGCAAATATGATGATTAACATGATAAATCACATGTCTGAGTGCTGTCACACACACACACACACACACTGAGGAAGATGTCCCCCTCCCCATGCCCCACTCTGCTGGGGGTCTATCACACCTGCCCCACCTGTAGAGCACACAGACGGTAACACCTGCCACACCTGTAGAGCACACAGACAGTAATACCTGCCTCACCTGTAGAGCACACAGACAGTAATACCTGCCACACCTGTAGAGCACACAGACAGTAATACCTGCTTCACCTGTAGAGCACACAGACAGTAATACCTGCCTCACCTGTAGAGCACACAGACAGTAATACCTGCCACACCTGTAGAGCACACAGACAGTAATACCTGCCTCACCTGTAGAGCACACAGACAGTAATACCTGCCACACCTGTAGAGCACACAGACAGTAATACCTGCCTCACCTGTAGAGCACACAGACAGTAATACCTGCCTCACCTGTAGAGCACACAGACAGTAATACCTGCCTCACCTGTAGTGCACACAGACAGTAATACCTGCCTCACCTGTAGAGCACACAGACAGTAATACCTGCCTCACCTGTAGAGCACACAGACAGTAATACCTGCCTCACCTGTAGCGTGCTCACTGTAGGATTACACTGGGAAGCGCCAGACAGGGCAGTGTATCTCCCACAGAGAGGCAGAACTACCTCTCCTTCTCCTCTCCTTCAGTCCCTCCTCTCCTCCCTCTGTCTCCTCCTCTCCTCTCTCTCTCCCTCTCTGTTGTATTTTATAAAGGAATGAGCATGTTAGAGCACTGCTGATTCTGTTCCCTCTGCATCAGCACTGCTGATTCTGTTCCCTCTGTATCAGCACTGCTGATTCTGTTCCCTCTGCATCAGCACTGCTGATTCTGTTCCCTCTGTATCAGCACTGCTGATTTGGTTCCCTGTTCCCTCTGTATCAGCAGTACTGATTCTGTTCCCTCTGCATCAGCACTGCTGATTCTGTTCCCTCTGCATCAGCACTGCTGATTCTGTTCCCTCTTCATCAGCACTGCTGATTCTGTTCCCTCTGCATCAGCACTGCTGATTCTGTTCCCTCTTCATCAGCACTGCTGATTCTGTTCCCTCTGCATCAGCACTGCTGATTCTGTTCCCTGTTCAGCACCTGATTCTGTTCCCTGTTCCGTATCAGCACTGCTGATTCTGTTCCCTGTTCCCTCTGCATCAGCACTGCTGATTCTGTTCCCTCTGCATCAGCATCAGCACTGATTCTGTTTCTGTTCCCTCCATCAGGACTGCTGATCAGCACTGCTGATTCTGTTCCCTCTGCATCAGCACTACTGATTCTGTTTCTGTTCCCTCTGCATCAGCACTACCGATTCTGTTTCCTGTTCCTCTGCATCAGCACTGCTGATTCTGTTCCCTCTGCATCAGCACTACTGATTCTGTTCCCTGTTCCCTCTGTATCAGCACTACAGATTCTGTTTCCTGTTCCCTCTGCATCAGCACTGCTGATTCTGTTCCCTCTGCATCAGCACTGCTGATTCTGTTCCCTCTGCATCAGCACTACTGATTCTGTTCCCTGTTCCCTGTTCGACCTGTTTCCTGTTCCCTCATCAGCACTGATTCTGTTTCTGTTCCTCTGCATCAGGACTGCTGATTCTGTTCCCTCTGCATCAGCACTGCTGATTCTGTTCCCTCTGCATCAGCACTACTGATTCTGTTCCCTGTTCCCTCTGCATCAGCACTGCTGATTCTGTTCCCTGTTCCCTCTGCATCAGCACTGCTGATTCTGTTCCCTCTGCATCAGCACTGCTGATTCTGTTCCCTGTTCCCTCTGTATCAGCACTGCTGATTCTGTTCCCTCTGCATCAGCACTGCTGATTCTGTTCCCTCTGTATCAGCATTGCTGATTCTGTTCCCTCTTTATCAGCACTGCTGATTCTGTTCCCTCTGTATCAGCACTGCTGATTCTGTTCCCTGTTCCCTCTGTATCAGCACTGCTGATTCTGGTCTCTCTGTGTCAGCACCATGTGTCATTATCAGGTCACAATTTTAGATTGAGCCATTTCACTGGCTGCCATCGGGTCATGTGACTCTGGCCGTGCTCTGGTATTGGCCAGCCCTGTGCCCCAGTGGGGCTTTACCAGAGTTAGCAGGACCATGGGGAGTGAGGGGCACTGTCTAGAGTGTGTCTCTCCTGGGGGCACGGTCACACCCCCTCTAACTATAGCACTGTGCTATCTAGCCTAAACTGTTATTTATGCTGGTCATTCCCTAATACAAAATAAGTATGTGAGAGGGTATGTATGTGAGCATGGGTGTGTGTGTGTGTGAGTATGAAATAGCCCATTGGTACGACTGGTGTTGGTAATGTGGGTTCAAACCTATTCACTGGACAAAGGTGTAACCCTGTTATAAACACAAAGCTAATATGGCATTTTAATTAGTGAGAGCTCAAGACAGATAGCATGTAAACATGAATGCATGTTACAACCAATAAACTGGGGTTTTGCTTTGGGAGAATTTTGGAAGATCCCAGTGCGCATATCTCTGAGCCTCTGCAAGCTTTGGTTGACACCTGTAGCCGCACCCACCTCTGTCTCATTGGTCACTTTCGTCCCTCCCTCATTTCCTACCTGTCTCCCATGGAAACAGCACACAAGAACATAAGGCGAGCAGGTCAGCCATCCAGCACTGTGTATCTTTTGGACTTCCCCAGCTCAAACATATGTGGTGCCAGCACTGTAGGAGGGGTGAAGCAGTAAAGCTCCTATACAATATACCATGTACCATACTACCATAATAACCCTAGTAGTGCAGACCACACTTCTGCCTCCGATTCTTCTTTCAGTGCCACCATTCTTCATAAATGAGGTTCCATGAGACCAAGAATGGGTGGAGCAACATATGGTATCGGCCAATCACTGATTGATTGAACTAATTATCATGGGTTCAATCAGTAATTGAATTGTAATTGTTTTTAATTGGTTTGAATATGTCAGTTATTGGCAGCTTGTTGTTGCTCCACCTGGTATGGGGTTCATGAGGCCTCACTCATCGATACAATACAGCGCTCAACAATATATATATATCTAAACAGCGATATCATTTACAATGTGACTCTCTGAGACAACTGGCAAACTGGGACCAACAACCCCTCCAAAAAACACGCAGCAGGAAAAGCAGATGAACTCAGTGTGTCTGAGCTTCTGTGGAACAGCAGAAACTGCAGATAAACGGCAGCCTCCTGCCTTTACCTTACTCTTTACTCACTGATATCTGCTATGGGCTGCATGAACAAAATATCTCCTGGTATATAAATACACACTGTGTATGCGCAGCGTTAGAAAAGAAAAATCTGCAGCTGTGAATCAGGATGGAGTCTCCCATATCCTGCCCCAGCGCAGTTAAACTGCAAACACAGAGCCACAATGGAGCCCTGAAATGGAGTCTCTGCCCAACCTAGAGCTGCATGACACAGCCACTGGATCCAGCTGTGAGCCACAGCAGCACAGAGTTCCTGTGCTTCACAGGATCACACTGGTCTGGGCACAGCTCCACAGCAGCACAGAGTTCCTGTGCTTCACAGGATCACACGGGGCTGGGCACAGCTCCACAGCAGCACAGGGTTCCTGTGCTTCACAGGATCACACTGGGCTGGGCACAGCTCCACAGCAGCATAGAGTTCATGTGCTTCACAGGATCACATTGGGCTGGGCACAGCTCCACTGCAGCACAGGATTTCTGTGCTTCACAGGATCACACTGGGCTGAGCACAGGTCCACAGCAGCACAAGTTTCCTGTGCTTCACAGGATCACACTGGGCTGGGCACAGCTCCACAGCAGCACAGAGTTCCTGTGTTTCACAGGATCACACTGGGCTGGGCACAGTTCCACAGGGTCAGTGCAAGTGGGCCACAGCAGAAAACCCAACAAAACAATAATATACATGAAAACACATATATTTTCAGTGTTATGACATCACCACCAACCACCAGGTGAGCAGACACCTATGCCCTTATAAGGACAGAGGGGGCACAATGTGTTCCCTGTTCCTGTTCTTATATTCAGCAAATTAGAGCTACATAAGGGGGTTTGCTGAGGTTCAGAAATTAACTTCTAAACTCAATATTTCTGAGGCCTTGAGGAAGGAAAGGAAGAGATGGTGGGAGAGAAAGGGAAAGAGAGAGTAAAAAAGGAGTACAAAATGAAAGACAAATTGATAACAGAAAGTTAAAAGGTAGGGAGAAGGGGACAGAGGGGAGGGAGAGCCAGCACAAAAAAGAGAGGGAGAATGAAAGTGAGACAAAGGGAAAGGGAGAACAAGAGAAAGAAAGAGAGACAGCAAAACAGAGAAAGAGAAATACAGTGAGAGAACACTGGAAATAGAGAGTGTGAGAGATTGTGTGTGTGTGAAGGAGAGATAGACAGGGTGAAAGAGAGAGAGGGAGAGAGGAGAGACAGAGAGAGAGGGTGAGACAGAGAGAGGGAAGGGGAGAGTTAAAGAGAGTGACAGAGGGAGAGGGACACAGAGAGGGAGAGAGAGAGAGGGAAAGAGAAAGAGAGAGAGGGAGAGAGAGAAGGAGAGAGGAAGAGATCGAGAGAGAGAGGGAGAGAGAGGGAGGAAGAGAGAGAGAGGCGGGAGAGAGCAAGAGGAAGAGAGACAGAGAGGGATAGAGGGAGGGGAGAGAGAGAGGGAGAGAGGGAGAGAGGGGAGGGAGGGAGAGAGAGAGGGAGAGAGAGGAGAGGAAGAGAGAGGGAGGGAGAGACAGGGAGAGAGGAAGAGAGAGAGGGAGAGAGAGGGGAGGAGAGAGAAGGAGAGAGAGAGGAGAGAGGAAGGGAGAGAGAGAGGGAGAGAGGGAGAGAGGAAGAGAGGGAGGGAGAGAGAGGAGAGAGAGGGAGAGAGAGAGAGGGAGAGGGAGAGAGAGGGAGGGAGGGAGAGAGAGAGGGAGAGGAAGAGAGAGAGGGAGGGAGGGAGAGGGGGAGAGAGAGAGAGAGGGAGAGAGGGCCCGCAGCCAGGCAGGCACATGCGTCTGGTTAAGCAGAAGCAGATTTAATGTGAGGCTTGGCCTTCTCCTGCTACAGAGGGAAAATCTGGGCTGGATCTGAGGGAGGAGCGGAAGGGAGCCCCAGCCCCTGCACTACAGCGGGGCTTCCTGTTAGTCTTTAAAGATGGGTCACTTTCCCCCGTCTCGCGGCCTGTGTGAAAGAGCTAGCCATATGTCCTGACTCACCCGCTCACTCTGGAGCTTACAACGCTCACTGCCTTCTGCATGCAGCAGAACACAACACACCATCCTCAACATACAAAACACAGCCCTTAACAAACATCTTCTCTCCTATTTATTTCAGTGCAACGAAAGCATATTTATCATATTACCATAGAATAATAATAATAATAATCATCATCATTATTATTTATTTTTGTTATGAATGCAATTGCACAACGTCTTTGACTAACATTTCACTTAGTCTGATTTTTGGCCAGCAGTGTTTGTTACTTCACATGCGTTCA
Source organism: Albula goreensis (assembly GCA_022829145.1). Taxonomy (NCBI): domain Eukaryota; kingdom Metazoa; phylum Chordata; class Actinopteri; order Albuliformes; family Albulidae; genus Albula; species Albula goreensis. The sequence continues at coordinate 38,728,555 of CM040750.1, forward strand.
GAGAACACAGCCATGACCAACACGAGTGATGTGTGTCTCTCTATGCTAGCGATGTATGATTTCCAGCCATGGAAAGCTCTTATTACACAGTGTGGTTTGGGTCTTACAGCAGGTATGAACACAGAGATATATCCTGACAAAGTTCCTTTTCCGTGTAAAATGTGTCCTCTGAGCATAAAAAGTGTTTCGGAGACTCACTGGGCTGGCTGCTGCTGGGGTTTTTTGGGGGAGTTTGGGAGTTTGTGGGGACCCCCGGGAGAGTGGCTGGTTGGTGCCTTTGTGTCGGGGTTCCCCTGCGTGCCAATAAGATGAAGGTGAGGAAACTCACCTGTCAGATAACACCTTCTCCACCTTCACACAGGTCCCATTACAGTGAGAGGCAGGAATCGATTTCCTGCTTTAAACCGGAGCGGGGGAATTTAACCTGAGAGGATACCCGCTACTCCCGCGATCTGCCACTCTCAGATCAAATACCGCGCGCTGCGATCTGAGGGGCGCAGGAGCACAGGCTAAACCTCCGCTGGGACACCTCACAGATCAAAGTGCCCCCAAACCTCACTGAAATACCCAAGCAACACTGTCACAGAACAACAAAACTACTTCTGCTTTTACAGTTCAAAGAGCACAAGACACAAAAAGGTAGGAATGACTAAAAACGATAAACAAATGTGTAGAAAAACAGGAGGTCACATGAGCAAGGCAACAAATAATGAGAAAGAGAATTAAGAAGTGATGGGGTGGGGTTAATATTGTAAGAATGTGTTCATTTTATTGACTGTATGGACCATCTCTGCCTACTGAGAGACTGCTGTTGGACATTAACTTGCTATAAACACATGTACAATACATCAGACAGTGCAACTGCAATTCTCAATGTTCCCTGTGCTTCTCCCTTACAAATAAACAAACAAACAAACAAATGAATACATAAATCCAGCAATCAATGAATTAATTAAAGGATCAATAAGGAAATAAATCAAGTTGGGAAAGGATGGCTGCATGAGGAGTTAATGATGTCTTAGTTATTCATTCAGTGCCTTTGCATTCAGCCACATTTTTTAAATAAAGTTCATGAATGACAGCTGGACTGCTCTTGTGTCTCATCATTACCCAGTCACTGTGGACTGATACACAAGTTATCTGGTTTACTGTGGGCTGATCTATGAGTGATTAGGTTCACTCTGGGCTGATCTATGGGTGATTATGTTTACTCTGGGCTGATCTATGGGTGATTAGGTTCACTCTGGGCTGATCTATGGGTTTTTATGTTTACTCTGGGCTGATCTATGGGTGATTAGGTTCACTCTGGGCTGATCTATGAGTGATTAGGTTTACTCTGGGCTGATCTATGGGTGATTAGGTTCACTCTGGGCTGATCTATGGGTGATTAGGTTTACTCTGGGCTGATCTATGGGTGATTAGGTTTACTCTGGGCTGATCTATGGGTGATTAGGTTTACTCTGGGCTGATCTATGGGTGATTAGGTTTACTCTGGGCTGATCTATGGGTTTTTATGTTACCCAGTCACTACCCAGTCACTATACATTACCCAGTCACTGTGGACTGATACACAAGTTATCTGGTTTACTGTGGGCTGATCTATGAGTGATTAGGTTCACTCTGGGCTGATCTATGGGTGATTATGTTTACTCTGGGCTGATCTATGGGTGATTAGGCTTTCTCTGGGCTGATCTATGGGTGATTAGGCTTACTCTGGGCTGATCTATGGGTGATTAGGCTTACTCTGGGCTGATCTATGGGTGATTAGGTTCACTCTGGGCTGATCTATGGGTGATTAGGTTCACTCTGGGCTGATCTATGAGTGATTAGGTTCACTCTGGGCTGATCTATGAGTGATTAGGTTCACTCTGGGCTGATCTGTGGGTGATTAGGTTTACTCTGGGCTGATCTATGGGTGATTAGGTTCACTCTGGGCTGATCTGTGGGTGATTAGGTTTACTCTGGGCTGATCTATGGGTGATTAGGTTCACTCTGGGCTGATCTGTGGGTGATTAGGTTCACTCTGGGCTATTGTATGGGTGATTAGTTTTGATCTGGGCTGATCTATGGGTGATTAGGTTCACTCTGGGCTATTGTATGGGTGTTAGGTTTACTCTGGGCTGATCTATGGGTGATTAGGCTTACTCTGGGCTGATCTATGGGTGATTAGGCTTACTCTGGGCTGATCTATGGGTGATTATGTTCACTCTGGGCTGATCTATGGGTGATTCGGCTTACTCTTGGCTGATCTATGGGTGATTAGTTTTACTCTTGGCTGATCTATGGGTGATTAGGTTCACTCTGGGCTGATCTATGAGTGATTAGGTTTACTGTGGGCTGATCTATGAGTGATTAGGTTCACTCTGGGCTGATCTATGGGTGATTAGGCTTTCTCTGGGCTGATCTATGGGTGATTAGTTTTACTCTGGGCTGATCTATGAGTGATTATGTTAACTCTGGGCTGATCTATGGGTGATTAGGCTTACTCTTGGCTGATCTATGGGTGATTATGTTCACTCTGGGCTGATCTATGGGTTAATTAGTTTTACTCTGGGCTGATCTATGGGTGATTAGGCTTTCTCTGGGCTGATCTATGGGTGATTAGGTTCACTCTGGGCTGATCTATGGGTGATTAGGTTCACTCTGGGCTGATCTATGGGTTTTTATGTTTACTCTGGGCTGATCTATGGGTGATTAGGTTCACTCTGGGCTGATCTATGGGTGATTAGGCTTTCTCTGGGCTGATCTATGGGTGATTAGGTTCACTCTGGGCTGATCTATGGGTGATTAGGTTCACTCTGGGCTGATCTATGGGTTTTTATGTTTACTCTGGGCTGATCTATGGGTGATTAGGTTCACTTTGGGCTGATCTATGGGTGATTAGGCTTTCTCTGGGCTGATCTATGGGTGATTAGGTTCATTCTGGGCTGATCTATGGGTGATTAGTTTTACTCTGGGCTGATCTATGGGTGATTAGGCTTACTCTGGGCTGATCTATGGGTGATTAGGCTTTCTCTGGGCTGATCTATGAGTGATTAGGTTCACTCTGGGCTGATCTATAATTGGTCCAGCATTGGTTTGTGCAGCTAATTAGGTCACAGAGCCAGAGTGACAAAAACCTGCACACATATTGGCCCTGCAGGAATGGTTACATACCCCTGTGTTAGGCTCCAAGGGTTTCCCTGTACCCTAATGTACCCCGAAAATAAATACTTTAAGTACCCTGTACCCTAGTGTACCCCAGGCCTTTAGACCCCACAAATGAGCTCTCCCACTGGGAGCGGGGCTCTGACAGGACATTAGCGCAGTGTAGTCATGGAAACAGGGGTGCAGATGGAAAAGAGAGCCAAAGAGGGCCCCAATCCCCCCAACGAAGTTAAACAAATACAAATCTGTACAGAGCACATCAGCACCAGCCCTTGCACTGTGTAAGGCAGTTTGGGGGTGACATATCACCCTGATTTGGGGGTGCTGAATGGCCCGGCGTGCTGTCAAAGTGCATGTACGTACTGCCTTGGCACGGTTTACATCAGGTGGTAAATCTTGCACACAATCTCAGCGCATGTCAGGGCCAAAGACCGGCCCACTCTTACACAACCGCTAACAGCAGGGCCTGTAGTCACAGCAGGCTGTAGGCACACCACACAATCGCTAATAGCAGGGCCTGTAGTCACACAGCACAACCGCTAACAGCAGGCTGTAGGCACACCACACAACCGCTAACAGCAGGGCCTGCAGTCACACAGCACAACCGCTAACAGCAGGCTGTAGGCACACCACACAATCGCTAATAGCAGGGCCTGTAGTCACACAGCACAACCGCTAACAGCAGGCTGTAGGCACACGGCACAACCGCTAACAGCAGGCTGTAGGCACACGGCACAGCCGCTAACAGCAGGCTGTAGGCACACCACCTCGCTAACAGCAGGGCCTGTAGTCACACAGCACAACCGCTAACAGCAGGGCTGTAGGCACACAGCACAACCGAGTGTTGAGGGCCAGCAGTCACACCACACAACCACTGAAAGCGGCCCAGTCACACAATCATAACAGCAGGGCCTGCACAGTCTGCGGCACAACCGCCCTAACAGCAGGCTGCAGGCACGCACCACACAGTAAATAACAGCGGGCTGTAGGCACACCACCACAATCGCTAACAGCAGGGCCTGTAGTCACACAGCACAACCGCTAACAGCAGGCTGCGAGTCTTACACAACCGCAAAGCAGGCTGCAGTCACACCACACAACCACTGAAAGCAGGCTGTAGTCACACAGCACAACCGCTTAACAGCAGGGCTGTGACACACAGCACAACCGCTTAACAGCAGGCTGTAGTCACACACACAATCACATGCAATAGCAGTGGGCTCAGTCACATTAACACAACCGCTAACAGCAGGGCCTGCAGTCACACCACACAAACCGCTTGGAACAGCAGGCTGTAGGCACACCACACAACCATGAATAGCAGGCCATATTGCAGGTCACACAGCACAACCGCTAACAGCACGCTAACAGCAGGCTGTAGGCACACCACACAATCGCTAACAGCAGGCTGTAGGCACACCACACAATCGCTAACAGCAGGGCCTGTCACACAGCACAAGTCACACAGCACAACCGCTAACAGCAGGGCTGTAGGCACACCACACAATCGCTAACAGCAGGGCCTGTAGTCACACAGCACAACCGCTAACAGCAGGCTGTAGGCACACCACACAATCGCTAACAGCAGGCTGTAGGCACACCACACAATCGCTAACAGCAGGGCCTGTAGGCACAAGCCAGCAGTCACACAGCACAACCGCTAACAGCAGGCTGTAGTCACACAATCACTAACAGCAGGGCCTGCAGTCACACACACAACCGCTAACAGCAGGCTGCAGGCACACCACACAATCGCTAACAGCAGGCTGTAGGCACACCACACAATCGCTAACAGCAGGGCCTGTAGTCACACAGCACAACCGCTAACAGCAGGCTGCAGTCACACCACACAACCACTGAAAGCAGGCTGCAGTCACACCGCACAACCGCTAACAGCTGGGTCTGCAGTCACACAGCACGACCACTAGCAGCAGTCATAACTTGTGTTAATGTTGCATAAATGTACATACTATGGGTCTCTGATCCAGCAAATTCATCCAGTCAAATTACAATGTTATAAATTTAAGCTTTAAAAATTACAATGACATACTAGGTCTCTGCCTTTTAAATTCATCCAAATTACAATGCTACAATGCACCCAGAGCATTTTGGACAGAATGACACAGAAAATTAATGAGAGCAGAGGATTCTGGGACACCAAGGAGTGACCCAGAGTGACATAGTTATCCTGCATACGGAAGTTTAAAACACACACTCATGCACGCACACATACATTCACACACGCTCACACACACACACGCACACTGTGGACACACTGGCACCATACAGAGCGTTTCAGACACACACGACAGTTGGGACATGCTAATATGGAGCAGGCCTTATTGTTGTGTGGGGGAAGAGGGGGTGGGTTTTGGCATTTTGGGGCTCTGCCCAACATTGGCCAACAGGCCTTGACTGGTAGAATGAGAGGAACCCCCTCAACGAGCCCCCCAAATCATGCAGTGACCCCCACGTCCTGCCCACGCCCCACTGGCACCCCATTCACAGGCAGGGCAGGGCATTGTGTTGGCTCTCAGCCCCTTGGGCTCCCAGGAGCCCCACACTGTGTACCCGTCACCCCTCATATCTCATATCAAACAGCAGTGGCACCCCAATGTTTGATTAACTCCTGCGGTACCCCATGAACTGCCTTTCATATCTACTCCCCCAAACCTCCACTCCCAGCCTGCTCTGCTGCAGTCGCTACTCTGACTCTGAGATTCCCTGAAACCACTGGAGCCGGAATGGCGGATGGAGCTGACGGGTGGTTCTGGGACTCCTGAGTGCAATGGTTACCAGAGGAAAGAATCCCACAAGCAGCATTCCAGAGTCGGGTGCCGAGCGCCGGACTGGGGGGGTCTGTGGGATTGTAGGGGTGTGGGGGGGTCTGAAGAGTTGAGGGAAGGGATCATCCGCAGCAGCTATCTGCACAGCCGGCCAGACCCCTGAATGCCCGCCTGTTCGCCGTGACAACAAAGAGCCAGATTAATTAGCAGGGACGACGCCACAGCAACAACCGTCTGCCAGCAGGGGGAGGGGGCATGGCTCTGAGGGGGTGTGTCTCAGAGGGAGGAGAGGTGCACAGGAAGGCTTTGCCAGGAATGGAAATAGACAGGGAGTTGCAGGTTCATCTCCCAAAGCAGCAGGGCAGAGGTACTGTCCAGCTGGGCAGGGCTCTGCAGTGGGAGAGAGAGATCCAGCTGCTTAAATGGAGACTGGAAAAAGCAGTCTGTCTTGACAGCCTAACAAAAATGTATATTTGACACAACTAATTACATGTAGTGTGTATAAGTAATGTTTCAAAAGTAAAAGCACTGGGAATGTGGTCTATACATCACATAGTAATGGGAATAAGGTAAAAGAAATCAATACCACTTAAATGAGACTTTTAACAATCATGAAAAGCAAAGCCAAGGTGTCTGTAGAGCCTGTGTGATCCTGGTAAAGCCACATTTTACGACAAATCAAAGTTTAATTTTGAATTTCTGTCACCTTCTGTCAACCTAAGTTTAACTGAGAACATGTTTGGAAGAAAAAGTTTAACCGAGCAACTCGACACTAAGAAAATTATATTACTGACAAATAATCTGAGCAGAAAAGAAAATATGACTGGAACTATGCCAAAAATAGTTAACAACTGTTGGTAACGTTTATAAATGTATTCTACACGATTTAAACGAAACGGTGTAAGCTAAGTGGTACAGGCGACACAATGTACACCTTGCAGAATAACATTTGGTCGGATAACCTGACGAACAAATGGTGTGTATGTTTCAGTGGCAGGCTGAGATATCGCGCGTTGCATGCGGTACAAACACACCGCAAACTATCTCGCGGCCACATTGGCTGAGAGGGAGGCGTCGCCTAACCGCTCTTCATCCTGCATCACCAGTAGTCAATGTTTGCTGCTTGTAAAGAAGACATAGTTTTAAATTTGCGCCTGTGAATGAAAACACAGCATTATCTTTGGTTCAAGGAGGTTAGCAGTAGCTGTTAATTTGTGCCACATTCTACCAATTGTGAGTGCGCCTTTACGCACCACCCAGCTACAATTAGCAACTAGCTATATCCGCGCGTCTAGAGGTCAGAGTCCTGATCCCGAGGGAGCAGACGGCCCATAAACTGGATTCGAAAACCGTGCTCCTATCAGACACGAATTCCTTCCCAGATTAGCAAGACATTGGGTAAATCTAAAGTGGACATAAAAGTGTTTAAGTAAAACGTGGTAGTTTGTTGTATTTTGCTTTATAAAAAGTAGATTTAAGAGAGTTTAGTCAAACTCCAGTCCGTGTTTTCACTGTGCCTTTATCTCCAACCTACTGTCTGTGTGTGCGCTTTGAGAGACGTAGCACAGACCAGCAACCTTACTGATTCTTCCACGGTTCAGTTATGTGTGTGTAGGTGACTGTATTTTTGCCACAAATAAACCACGTTTCCAGCGGTTTTATGGTCGAAACCACTATAACAAAATTTATTTTGGCTCTACGTTGAAAATCTCTCTCCGTACCAAAGAAACTGTTTACCAAGGACAGGACAGGCAGAATGCTCGGACTAGTTTGCATGGCTGCCCGGTCTTTCTCTCACACACATACAATGCATTCCAGTGTCGCTCCGCGTGTGATTCGGCTGCCTGCTCGCTGTTCCTGGAAACTCCCGCCTTTAATTTTGTGAGCGTGAGTGAGAAGAGGGAGAGAGCGCGTGTAATATACGTGGAGAAAAGGCGAAGCAGAACTCGTATAACCGCAAGAAAATAATACCAACAATATCACGACCAGAAAATCGTTCGTCTTTATAAAGATTTAATTGTGCTGTAAGACAAAATAACGTTGGTTATTGTGACAATACTGAGCAGCCTAGTTTGCAGGCCCGTGTTACAAAAAGAGAAGCTAAGGTCTGACTGTCTCATTAAAATGGCCAACCCAATACAAATACTGTAACTAAAACCCACTTCATAGAATATAGTTTATCAGATAGTTTTGCCCAAGGAAAGCCTTTTGGTATATCGTCCTCAGTGTTGTAATTCTGTCCAATATATATTTGCGTCACAAAAAGTACTTGTGATTATATTTTTATGAGATAAAATTTGATTCTCTGCCTGATGAATTAAGTTGATGCTTTGAATTCTTGTGCTCAAACTATAATTACACACAAATCTTAAATGCTAATATATTATTCCCAATAATTTAGAATTTACTCTTGTTAAATTAAACTGTGCTCTCATTCCTGACACCTCCCTATCCCAGAGTGGACAGACCCCCGCCCCCCTTTCGTATTTGGTATTTTACATGATATTAAAGGGGGCTCTTGACTGAGCTGTCACTCATGTTTTAGCGGCTGATTTTTGCATACGGCCTGGTGGGTGGAGGTGGGCAGGGTTGCTTCATTTGGGAGAGATGACTGACACGCTCAGAGGCAGGACCGTGAGGAAAATGAGATTCCGCTACCCTTAAGTGACAGTTTATGGTCTGTGATTTGGTTTGGAAAGCGATTGCCAAGCAACTAAACTACTCCAAGCCAGAATAAAATAGCCATCTGTTCTGGGCACTGGAAGAGACTGAATTAATTTGACATAATCCTGGATTTCAACGTCAAATAACTGTCTGAGAGGAAACTACAATGTGACCACTTCCTGAAAGCTGCACCAATAAGACTTTTCATAGCAGATTTATTTCATCTTCATTTTTATACCTCTCCTCACTGAGCAGCTGCTCAGAAGCTTTGTTATATCTCCAGATATTCTACTTCTGCATTTTCTTGGTTGTGTTCATTGTGTGTGTGTGTGTGTGTGTGTGTGTGTGTGTGTGTGTGTGTGTGTGTGTGTGTGTGTGTGTGTGTGTGTGTGTGTGTGTGTGGTGTATGAATGAACTATATGTACAATGTATGCACATGTGCAATTGTGAGTAGTTTTTATCAACATACAGTATATGTGTGTATGCACAAGCAAGAATGAATATGTTAATGTATGTATATGTGTATGCATATGTGTGTATGTGTTCATTGTGTTCAAATGTTTGTATCCAGATCATAACTGTCTATCTTTTCTCTCACTCACAGAGAAACTGACAGGGTAAATGCTAAATCCGTAGGGAAGGAAAGCATGTCATATCCCTGATCTCTGAGAGGAGGGACTGGTCTCATCAGAGGAAGCTCTTATGGAAATTCAGCATAAATATAGCAGAATATGTGAAGCTATGAGAAAAATGCTTCAGAGCAGCACCCAGATCAGACAGAGAGCAGCAGGCACGGAGCTGATCCTACAAACAGAGAGCAGCAAAACAGAGCTGATCCTACAAACAGAGAGCAGCAAAACAGAGCTGATCCTACAAACAGAGAGCAGCAGGCACAGAGCTGATCCTACAAACAGAGAGCAGCAGGCACGGAGCTGATCCTACAAACAGAGAGCAGCAAAACAGAGCTGATCCTACAAACAGAGAGCAGCAAAACAGAGCTGATCCTACAAACAGAGAGCAGCAGGCACGGAGCTGATCCTACAAACAGAGAGCAGCAAAACAGAGCTGATCCTACAAACAGAGAGCAGCAGGCACGGAGCTGATCCTACAAACAGAGAGCAGCAAAACAGAGCTGATCCAACAGACAGTGAGCAGTGGAAAAGAACTGATCCAAAAGCCAGAGGGCAGCAGAACAGAGAACCTGCATGGTTTACATTTTGTTACTTTAGAGTGTGTGTATTTATGTTTCTGCATGTGTGAGTCTGTGTGAAGGCCAGTGTTCTCTCAGTGCTGTCGTGTCACTGCAGAAACTTGATAGGAGTGCTTCAAGCTTTAATGCTTCAGTGGTTTGGTGTTTCAAAGACAATCCTTGCCTGAGCCCCCCTGCCACAAGTCCACACTGTCAATTTCAACACATTTTCCCATCATTGTGCTGCCATCCATCTGCAGTTGTAGGGTGCAGCTGTGATGTCATAGGTATGCACTGTGATGTCATTGGTAACTGTACTCAGGTAGGCACCTTACTTACACTCAAGGGGGTCTGCAATGGAATACATACTGAGCTTTTGCATATGTGCATCTTTTGTGCTTGTGTGGGACTGGGACTGGGAGTGTGTGTGTGTGTGTGTGTGTGTGTGTGTGTGTGTGTGTATGCATTCATGTATATGTCTAAGTTTGTGTGAATGAAAATGTGCACATGAACTTGTGTGTGTGCATGAATGTTTGTGTGAATGATAGTATATGCCTGCTTGCAATTGTGTGAGTGAATTTGTGTGTGTGTGTGCATTTGTGACTGTGTGCTTCATGTAATGTAATGTTTTACTGAAACAAACTTGACAGCAGCATAAGAAGCCTGGAGGAGTGAGGGTGAAGCAGAGAGGCTAACTCAGTGAGACCATGTTGTGCAGAGTCTGAATTCTCTTGCCTCATTTCAAAAGCTCTTCCTATTGTTGGACTAATCCCCTAATATTCTCCTCATTAATTAATTACCAGAACCATGGAATTTACTGTGAATGACTTCTCCTTCTCCCAGGACGTCAGACACAACACGACTACTCAAACTGCACATTAAAGTAAATAATTTCCAGTTTATGTATACTTGAACTTACATCTATATATAATAATCAATTATATGTTAGGCATTATTTACTTGACTTAGACTCTGCCAACTTAGGAGACACGTTCTGGATCTGCATTAAAGCCTTTTGCTTTTCTCTATCAAAGGAATGAGCCAAAGAGCTGAAGCTGCAGTCACATTTGATTTGCAAATATAAGCATATTGTAAAGCACGCACCGGCCCCATCTCTTAACAGCATTATCGGTTTAACGGAAACGAACAGGAACAAAAAATGAGAAGAAAGGAGAGAGAGGGCGCTTGGCGAGGACGGCTTCTATTTTGGGTTTTGGTTTATTTCACAGCGTTTTAATTAATTAAGCAGCCTATTTTTAATTGAAAACCGCTGTGCCAGCGAAACGAGGCGCTCCTATCTCGGGCTATCCGGCGAGGGTGGCCAATAAAAGCCCCAACAAACCAGCGCGTGTCTTTTATCTGCGTAATTAGAAAATACACGAGGAGCGAGGGCCGCGGAAAATGAAATTCAACCGTGCAAACAACACAGATACTGCTCGGTACTGCCATCTAGTGGTAAAATATCATGACAAAGTCACATGTCTGAGGAATAGACGCTTAACTCCTTCAAGCATATGAAGTCATTTCAAAGCTGCTGTGTAGGGGTAGGCAAGACCTTTGAAAGTTCTGAAATAACTTTATCAATCAGCTTTATCGATAATATCCCTAACAGAGCAATGCTCTATAAACACCGTCCCTGATAAACCCCTGCTTTCTTACTGATCCCTCAGTCTCTGCTCAGACTGATTGGCCGTTCTCGGCAGAATGAGTGTGATTGAACCTCACCAGCTCACAGGATCACCTGTACCAGTTGGGTTACGCTGCCACTATACATGACACACTATACACAATATACACATACACTATACACACTACATGCTACACGCTATACTCACTGAGCGCACACAGAAGCACACACATGCACTCAAACACATGCATGCACTCACAGCCTGATTTACAGAGGGAGAGGTCTGTGGTCAGGCCAGCTGATTTGTCTCTGTAATGTAACCATAGTGTGTGGTCGGGGCGTAACCGCAGTGAAGTCACATGCTTGAGCAGCTGTCACATGTACAAATGCAGTTGAATCACAGAGAGCGAGGAACACTCACTACACACACACTATACACGCTTACTATACACACACACACACACACACACATCGCTGTGTGGAAGATACGGACACAGCAGAAAAAAGCAGCAGAAAGCAGGGCCTCCTACAGCTGGCTGTGGCTCTGCTGCTCTATGACTCTCTGAAATACACAGAGCCGTCGACCACAGAGAAACACTCGAGCTTCCAGTGAAGGGGGCTGAGGGGCGGGAGGCTGAAAGCTGCGTCCCGGGACACAGACAGGAAGTGGTACTTGTGGAAGTGCTTCCTGTGCCGCCTTCCATGGAAAAACTTGTTTCCGTGGTGATTAAATCAGAGGTGATTTACCGAGGCTTTCTGTTTCTCCAGCTTCCCCCTCACTACCAGCGAGATCACTGCGTGAGTGTGTGTGTGCACGTGCACGTGCACGTGCATTGGAGAAAGCGCTCTTCCAGTCTCACCATTAATCATTGGGTGTGTGTTCTGCACTCTGGTCCTGATTTCTTGTCATGGGTGAATGTGCAGTGTGTAAATAATCTCAGGACAACGACATTTCTGTGCTACAAATTGCCGTGTGTATCATATCAGTCATTCATTGAGTACAACGTGTACTCTTATGGAGATGATGTCATTCAGAAGCACTGTTTGGGTGTAAACCCCTACAGTATTGTAGTTTTAAGTAGGTGCTTTAGTGTTTTGATTCTTGAGCTTTTTGCTTTTGCACTTTTGATCCACAGTTCAGTTACAGTATGGAAGCAACAGAGAGAAAGTGTTTTCGCAGCATGTCTTGCATTTCTTTCTGCAGCTACTCTCTGCCTGCATACTGCTCCAGGCAGGTTTCCTGTGGCGTGGGGATCGGTCCCGGCTCCCTCAGGCTCATCTCAGGATGGTATAACTGACATTTCCATTTCACCCTGCTCTGAGGTGGCCCCTCCCCCTGCTGGCTGCAGTGCTGGCATGTGATTGGTGGAGCCTGGAGGTAATCACTGGCTGCCCTGTTATCTCCCAGATTCAGGGGGCCACTTTTAATTGGCCTGAGTAAATTGGGCTTCTTCAGACTGTAATTGTCTTGGTGCCCTCACTGAACCCATGCTAAAAATACAGAGGCAGAGTGCTGCTGTGTGATAACCCCCGCCCCCCTCCCACTCAGCAGAGAGAGAGGAGCTGAGGGGCTCTGTGATCTGCATATGCTCCAGCCCTCTGTGGCCCTGCTCAGGATGAATATGTATGAGCTACATGTCACTCTCCCTGCTACTCTCTCCCTGCTACAGCTACAGCTATGGCCACATATACTGCTACAGCTACTGCTACAACTATTGCTACTGCGACTGCTACTACTACTGCTACAGCTATTGCTACTGCTAAAGCCACAGTTACCGCTAAAGCCACTGCTACTACTACAGTTACAGCTACAGCTACCACTGCTACAGCTATGGCCACATATACTGCTACAGCTACTGCTACAGCTGCAGCTACAACTATTGCTACTGCAACTGTTACTGCTACAGCTATTGCTACTGCTACAGCTGCTGCTACTGCAACTGTCACTGCTACAGCTGCAGCTACAACTATTGCCACTGTTACTGCTACAGCTGCAGCTACTGCTAGTGCTACTGCTGAAGCTACAGTTACTGCTAAAGCCACTGCTACAGCTATGGCCACATATACTGCTACAGCTACTGCTACTGCTACAGCTGCAGCTAAAACTATTGCTACTGCAACTGTTACTGCTACTGCTACAGCTATTGCTACTGCTACAGCTGCAGCTACTGCCACTGCAACTGTCACTGCTACAGCTACTGCTACAGCTATTGCTACAGGTACAGCTACATCTATTGCTACTGCAACTGTTACTGCTGCAGCTACTGCTAGTGCTACTGCTAAAGTTACAGTTACTGCTAAAGCCACTTCTACTACTACAGCTACAGTTACTGCTACTGCTACCTACAGATACAGCTACCCCTCCCCCACCCCACCCCACATCCACATTATGAGGGGGAGACCAGATCAACACATAACACCCTGCTCCCTACTGCCTGCTACATACACACACACTACAAATTACACCCTCCACACACACACACACACACACTACAAATTACACCCTCCACACACACACCCTCCACACACACACACACTACAAATTACACCCTGCTCCCTTCTGCCTGGTACACATACACACACTACAAATTACACCCTGCCCCCTACTGCCTGTTGCACGCGCACGCACGCACGCAAGCACGCACACACGCACGCAAACACACAGACAGACAGACACACACACACACACACACACAGGAATGGGGGTGTTTGTGGAGAGCTCAGAGCATGTGGTAGGTGCGTGGGTGTAGAGGTGGGAGATGAGATTCTCTCTCTTTTCTCTGCCGCCGCACCGGAGTTGCTGACGTTGCCACTGCTTTGCCGTTGATTGCCTCGTAATTCGGCGTGTTCTCTGCCTGTACTTACGCTGCGGGAGACTCAATTACCGCACTTGCAAATTAGCGGGCGCTTTGAGGAGTGTGGAGGCCGAATCACTCAGGAGAGATTTGATTTTGAGGTGGTGGATCCTTTGGCGATTTGTAAGGAAATGGACGCGCTCCACTGATGGAGGGTGTAAAGAGAAAATGAAAGCATGAATCATGACAACAGGATGCTCTTTTCCTGTCGTCTTGTACTGCTGACCAAGAGCAACATTGGCCAGTTATTCCCTCAGAGGCTAAAATATGGATACAGCTACAGCTTTATCTCACCTGCATTTTAGCTGCAAACTAGCAAAACAGCTAGCAGTGCTGATGCTGGGTAATTCATTCAAATACACTCATGTATTTATTTTTGGTTAATTTGGGGAGGCATTTATCGCATGGCAGGGCTCTTTCCTCTATGTACTGCAAATGGGATCACTCTCCATGTTTCACCAAACCAACCTGACCCCTGTATTTCCACTCGCATTTTGAGTTATACACGGCTGAATCAGTGAATGCAGCTATCATAGACAGCGAGCACGTAATGCGTGTGTGTGCATGTTTATACAATGCAACTGAACGCTTATAATGAAACTCTCATGAATAAAATATAAACTCCTGATGGTTCTGTGCGCTGCTGTTCATTCATATTCATGCAGTCACAGCCGTTCTGCTCAATTGTGCGGGACAGTTAGCATTTCCCAGTCACTGAAGCTGAATGAACATGTCCACAGAGGGGTGTCATAAAAGCATGACTGGCCCAAGCTGACCTGGCCTCAGACCTTTAGACACACGCAGCACTGTGCTGGTTCTCCAGTGCAGTATCTGGTGGTCTGTAACAGTAATGCAGTAATGCAGCCGCTCTGTCAGCCCCAGACACTGCAGCTCTGACAAACCATCTGCCAGCAACATCATTTGTGCCATCAGATTTATGAATCTTTTACTGACTGAGTCACTCTATAGGGCCTAGTCTTTACTGACTGAGCCACTCTATAGGGACCAGCCTTTACTGACTGAGTCACTCTGTAGACTCTGTAGGGACCAGCCTTTACTGACTGAGTCACTCTGTAGAGCCCAGCCTTTACTGACTGAGCCACTCTATAGGGCCCAGCCTTTACTGACTGAGTCACTCTATAGGGCCAGCCTTTACTGACTGAGTGCCCAGCCTTTACTGACTGAGTGAGTCAGCCTTTTCTGACTGAGCCACTCTATAGGGCCCAGCCTTTACTGACTGAGTCACTCTATAGGGACCAGCCTTTGACTGAGTCACTCTGAGCCCAGCCTTTACTGACTGAGCCATAAGGCCCAGCCTTTACTGACTGAGCCACTCTATAGGGCCCAGCCTTTACTGACTGAGCCACTCTAAAGGGACCAGCCTTTACTGACTTGATGACTCTAGAAAGCCTGGTGGTAACTCACTGAGACACTCTCTAGGAACCCAGTGTTTACCAACTAAGCACATGACTAGATTTGCACTTAGCTTGGACTGAAGCTAAGCAGAGTGGGCTTTATTAGTACTTGGATGGAAGCCCTATTAGGAAATTAAGTTGCTGCTAGAAGAGGTGAGGCCAGTAGGGGGCACTCATCACCCAGATAAGGGTACTGTGCCGTAGGAGGTGCCGTCCTTCAGATGAGCTGTTAAACTGAGGTCCTGACTCTCAGTGACCAATAAAGATCCCATGATGCTTTTCAAAAGAGTAGGGGTGTTAACCACAGTCTTGCTCAAATTCTTATAACAATGGGCTTTCTAAATCTGGCCTTCTAAATTACCTCTCTGTTAAATTGGCTGTGTTATCCCTTGCCTTCCCTACTCACATTGATTCCCTAGGTCACCACAGCAAAAGTTAACTGAATTCTTAATTCACATAACCTAATTAAATAAAAGAAAATAAAAATACAAAACAACATAAATGTTTTTCACTGATATCTGCAATTTAGTATTTATATTAATATCTATAATATTTATATATTTATATAATATAAATATATATATAAAAAGTATTTTTCATTAATGGCAAGTGTAACATACAGATAATAAACATTAATTCACATTTTTTTTCGGCTTTAGGCTGGTCTTTCTGCATCAGTGTTTGAAAATGAAAAAAGCATAATTGCAACACTCTGTTTGTTTGACCAGTAATCTCTATGTCTTGAGGTCTGCGACTCTGAGATTCTACTGTACTTATTCATTTAGTACCACTAAAGTGTCACCAGATGGCAGTGCCCTTATTTCCAAACATCGGAACAAAAGCACAAATTAGTGCATCAGGGCTCTATGGTCCACCTCCATGGCATGATGATAAAGACTGTGTTATACTGATTATACCAAGTAACTTGTCCATTATTTATTTGAAAAGCTTGTTTTTTTGTGGTGTTTGTATTAGAACTAAGTCTGATTATATCGCAGTGAGGTATGTAACTCTGACAGTCACATAGCTGCCACATTCTGCATGCATAAAATTGATTCCACATCATCTTGAAATAAACATATGTAGCAGAGTAATACACTCTTTTTGGACTGTTGCACCATGGACCATAAAATAAAGTCATCTGTTTGGAAACTAAGTCAGATCAACATTAGTTCATGTTAAAAAATGTAATCCATGCAGTGAGTGCTTATGCATGAAACGCATTAAGCAAAACCCTATTTTACATGGTTCCCTGGAAGAATATGGATCTTAATCTCTTAAAATATATATTTTCAGTCTCCTTTGCCATGTGGTAGAAACAAAAAAATAGGTTTACATTTACATTAGGCCTTTAGCAGATTCTGTTATTCAGAGCAGATTACAACTAGATTTATCACACTTTCTTGTAAGTTTATATTTTGTTCTTCATGTGTCCAAATTCAATGTTTGTTAAGCTTATTTGGGAAGAATCAGAGTGCTTTGATGAACATTGCCATTTGAAGCCAGTAGAGGGCACCCACACTTCACTCCAGACCACATGTCAGCTCATAAGCTTTACATGGTGAGAT
Source organism: Albula goreensis (assembly GCA_022829145.1). NCBI lineage: Eukaryota > Metazoa > Chordata > Actinopteri > Albuliformes > Albulidae > Albula > Albula goreensis. Next base: position 38,745,806 of record CM040750.1, read on the forward strand.
GAGGGCAGTCTTCTCTGCCAAAACTCAAAATCATTACCACAGCATTATCTAATGCATTAGCACAGTGCCAAGCTAATTATTGGACTGTCTGATTATAGCCTACGTTTCTGAAGCATTAGCACAGTGCCAAGCTAATTATAGGACCATCTGATTACATCCCATGCTTCTGAAGCATTAGCACAGTGCCAAGCTAGTTATTGGACTGTCTGATTATACCCTACGTTTCTGAAGTATTAGCACAGTGCTCAAGCTAATTATAGGACCATCTGATTATACCCTACGTTTCTGAAGCATTAGCACAGTGCCAAGCTAATTATTGGACCGTCTGATTACAGCTAACGCTTCTGAAGCATTAGCACAGTGCTCAAGCTAATTATTATTGACTGTTTCTGATTAGCACAGTGCCAAGCTAATTATAGGACCATCTGATTATACCCTACGTTTCTGAAGCATTAGCACAGTGCCAAGCTAATTATAGGACCGTCTGATTATACCCTACGTTTCTGAAGCATTAGCACAGTGCCAAGCTAATTATTGGACTGTCTGATTATAGTCTACGTTTCTGAAGCATTAGCACAGTGCTCAAGCTAATTATAGGACCGTCTGATTATACCCTACGTTTCTGAAGCATTAGCACAGTGCCAAGCTAATTATTGGACCGTCTGATTACAGCTAATGCTTCTGAAGTATTAGCACAGTGCTCAAGCTAATTATTGGACTGTCTGATTATAGTCTACGTTTCTGAAGCATTAGCAACTAATTAAAGGTTATGATGAGCCAAGTCAGAAAATGACATTTCAGGGAAATGCAGTGCTTCCTTACTAAATGAGTTGAAATGTGAGTTGAAATGTGACCTGCCATATGTTTGTGCATATTTCACAGGTGTGCCATTACCCTGTACGTTCCTGAACATCTCAGGAGCTTATTACTGATATCGCTGTTATAACCTGCTTCTGTAACTCCTACATCACCACCTTCTACTTCTGTTTTATGGAGAGAATTGGAAGGACACCACCTGTGACTCTGTGGCTCATGGGTAATGTGTTTGTAACATAAACGGATCTACTCAGGGGCTCATGGGTAATGTGTTTGTAACATAAACGGATCTACTCTGGGGCTCATGGGTAATGTGTTTGCAACATAAACGGATCTACTCTGGGGCTCATGGGTAATGTGTTTGTAACATAAACGGATCTACTCTGGGGCTCATGGGTAATGTGTTTGTAACATAAATGGATCTACTCTGGGGCTCATGGGTAATGTGTTTGTAACATAAACGGATCTACTCTGGGGCTCATGGGTAATGTGTTTGTAACATAAACGGATCTACTCTGGGGCTCATGGGTAATGTGTTTGTAACATAAACGGATCTACTCAGGGGCTCATGGGTAATGTGTTTGTAACATAAACGGATCTACTCCGGGGCTCATGGGTAATGTGTTTGTAACATAAACGGATCTACTCCGGGGCTCATGGGTAATGTGTTTGTAACATAAACGGATCTGCTCCGGGGCTCATGGGTAATGTGTTTGTAACATAAACGGATCTACTCTGGGGCTCATGGGTAATGTGTTTGTAACATAAACGGATCTACTCAGGGGCTCATGGGTAATGTGTTTGTAACATAAACGGATCTGCTCCGGGGCTCACGGGTAATATGTTTGTAACATAAACGGATCTACTCCGGGGCTCATGGGTAATATGTTTGTAACATAAACGGATCTGCTCCGGGGCTCATGGGTAATGTGTTTGTAACATAAACGGATCTACTCTGGGGCTCATGGGTAATGTGTTTGTAACATAAATGGATCTGCTCTGGGGCTCATGGGTAATGTGTTTGTAACATAAACGGATCTACTCAGGGGCTCATGGGTAATGTGTTTGTAACATAAACGGATCTACTCAGGGGCTCATGGGTAATATGTTTGTAACATAAACGGATCTACTCAGGGGCTCATGGGTAATGTGTTTGTAACATAAACGGATCTACTCGGGGCTCATGGGTAATGTGTTTGTAACATAAACGGATCTACTCCGGGGCTCATGGGTAATATGTTTGTAACATAAACGGATCTACTCCGGGGCTCATGGGTAATGTGTTTGTAACATAAACGGATCTACTCTGGGGCTCATGGGTAATGTGTTTGTAACATAAACGGAACTACTCTGGGGCTCATGGGTAATGTGTTTGTAACATAAATGGATCTGCTCTGGGGCTCATGGGTAATGTGTTTGTAACATAAACGGATCTACTCCGGGGCTCATGGGTAATGTGTTTTTAACATAAACGGATCTACTCCGGGGCTCATGGGTAATGTGTTTGCAACATAAACGGATCTACTCTGGGGCTCATGGGTAATGTGTTTGTAACATAAACGGATCTACTCAGGGGCTCAGGGCTTCAGACCACAAACAGCAGCCTCTGCTGTCACAGAGTAAAAAGCCCATCTCTGCTCAGTTTGTACAGATGCCCCCCCAGCGTTTATTTCAGATCAACAGGCCCAGCATGGGGTGAGAGTGTGTGTGTGTGTGGGGGGGATTGGTCAGCAGAGCAAAGGGATCAGAAGAGGTATCACCAAACATAGAGGACACCTGTGTGTCCCTCCGGCAGCACAGAACAGACACTGTAAAGCTGGGAGGTGCTATGGGGAAAGCAGTTTGAGTTATGAGGAGATAAGAACCAGAGAAAACATCAAGACAGGAGCAGCTATCGAGGGTTAGGCTTCTCCTTCACCCACAACCTCCGAGAGAGGGGGAGAGGAAGAGAGAGGGCAGAGCTCTGAGATGGGTTAGGGGGTGATGGCACAGAGCTCTGAGATGGGTTAGGGGTGATAGCGCAGAGCTCTGAGATGGGTTAGGGGGTGATGGTGCAGAGCTCTGAGATGGGTTAGGGGGTGATGGCGCAGAGCTCTGAGATGGGTTAGGGGGTGATGGCGCAGAGCTCTGAGATGGGTTAGGGGGTGATGGCACAGAGCTCTGAGATGGGTTAGGGGGTGATGGCACAGAGCTCTGAGATGGGTTAGGGGGTGATAGCGCAGAGCTCTGAGATGGGTTAGGGGGTGATGGCACAGAGCTCTGAGATGGGTTAGGGGGTGATGGCACAGAGCTCTGAGATGGGTTATGGGGGTGGGAGCTCTGAGATGGGCACAGAGCTCTGAGATGGGTTAGGGGGTGATGGCACAGAGCTCTGAGATGGGTTAGGGGGTGATGGCACAGAGCTCTGAGATGGGTTAGGGGGTGATGGCAGTGCAGAGCTCTGAGATGGGTTAGGGGGTGATGGCACAGAGCTCTGAGATGGGTTAGGGGGTGATGGCACAGAGCTCTGAGATGGGTTAGGGGGTGATGGCACAGGCTTTGCTGTGATGTAGTAATAAAGTGGCAGAGACTGCACCAGGGGCCTGGCGTAAACCACTTCCTGGGGGCGGGGCTAGTCTGTACTGACAGTGCAGCACACACAACACACACACACCTGTATGAGTCTGAATCTCAGTGATACTAACATGGGTAAATAAAGGTTTAATAAATCATGTGCAATTATATAACTAAAAATAACTCCACTTGTGGCCTGCTGTTTAAAACTTGAAAAGCATTAAAAGTAAATCTTAAGTGTCTCTTGGTGTAATATTAAACACTGTTTGAAATGTTACGCAATGGAAACCTGGCTATCCTGGTAAGTTTGGACATATTCCAGACTGTGATAAAAGAATTTTTCCCTGACACTCATATCACACAGCTCTGAGTATTCAAATTGACAGTGCAATAATTATTCAAGAAATTAGTCATTTCTCATACTTGCACCATTCATTTCAGCCACTGGGGGGGGGCCATGGATCTTGGAGTTCACCAGAACAGGGACCTTGCTCACACACAGGCAAACTCTCCAAACTAGAGTAATTCCTGCTTTCCATCTGCAGAGTTCATTATATAATTACAGTGAAATGCTTCATTAAATGTATTCTGACAGCCGTCCAAGAGAATTACAGATACATTCTTTTTTACATTTGTTTCTCTCACTGTAGGCTGTGGGTGAAATGTTTTAAACCGCTGTATGGTGTAACAGCTGAGAGAGTTTGTCACTATACAGAGCCCATCCCTGTTCTGTGACGCCCCCTGGTGGCTGCAGGTATGGGCTCCAGTCTCACGGCTTGCCAGTCCCAGCTTTCAGTCTGACAGGGAAAACAGCCATGGAAACAAAAGGTTTGTTTGTAAAATAATCACTGTTGGGTACATCCTGAATGAATCCCTTCAATAAAAAAAAATCACTTTTTGACACTCAAATTGTAAACAAATGTATCATTTGTATGTAACAATTTTTCCTGAAAACATGAAAAATACTGCACACATCTGAGATGCAAATACAATTATTGAATATGTTAATATATTCTTTAAATCAGTCAGGTACAACTTCTCAGTTTAATTTGCTTTAGATTAGAGGATCAAAGTAGCAGACACCCAACACAATAGAACACACCCACCTCCAACCCAACACCAAAGCAATACTAACCCAACACAATAGAACAGACCCACCTCCAAACCAACACCAACAAAACAAATGTGTGTGTGCGTGTATGGGTGTGTGTGCGTATTTGTGTGTATGGTTACTAAGCTGGGCTGTTGCTCCGTTACCCTAACCCTCACACTCTGGTGTGTGCTGACCTCAGCTGCAGAGATCCACACCCTTTCACATAAATCAGAGCAGCAGAGAGACAGAGCTCCTCACATGGTCCAACCCTGCAGAACAGAAAACTATCACTGTACCTCTTCAGCTTTACAGCACACAGAGCAACACACACCTGCAGCTTTACAGCACACAGAGCAACACACACCTGCAGCTTTACAGCACACAGCCAGAGCAACACACACCTGCAGCTTTACAGCACACAGTCAGAGCAACACACACTTGCAGCTTTACAGCCCACAGAGCAACACACACCTGCAGCTTTACAGCACAAAGCCAGAGCAACACACACCTGCAGCTTTACAGCACACAGTCAGAGCAACACACACCTGCAGCTTTACAGCCCACAGAGCAACACACACCTGCAGCTTTACAGCCCACAGAGCAACACACACCTGCAGCTTTACAGCCCACAGAGCAACTCACACCTGCAGCTTTACAGCACACAGCCAGAGCAACACACACCTGCAGCTTTACAGCACACAGCCAGAGCAACACACACCTGCAGCTTTACAGCACACAGCCAGAGCAACACACACCTGCAGCTTTACAGCACACAGAGCAACACACACCTGCAGCTTTACAGCCCACAGAGCAACACAGACCTGCAGCTTTACAGCACACAGCCAGAGCAACACACACCTGCAGCTTTACAGCACACAGAGCAACACACACCTGCAGCTTTACAGCCCACAGAGCAACACACACCTGCAGCTTTACAGCACACAGAGCAACACACACCTGCAGCTTTACAGCCCACAGAGCAACACAGACCTGCAGCTTTACAGCCCACAGAGCAACACACACCTGCAGCTCATGTACTTTGTTTTGGTCATTGTTGTTAAGGTGGATAAACTGACTTTGTTCTATAATGTTATGTGTTTCTCTTCAGCACTTCTGAGACCATTGTTTATATTTATACATTCTATTTCTTTTACCTTATTTTAATGTAAGATTTTTTTTTTCAAATTCATTAATTATTTCTTCTTTAAATTGATAAATATTATGATTTTGATGTCCCTGTCATATGATCTTGTATTGCAAGATGTAATATGTACTTGTTTTGACTAAATTCATTTTCTCAAGCCAAAAAAGCAAAATGAAGTGATAGAGGGATATAGAGAGAGAGATAAAGAGGGACAGGGAAAGGTAACATGGAGGGATAATGACAGTTTCAGGGCTGTAGTAAATCTGAGGTGTTAGAGCTGGCATACACCTGCCATGATTGATGAATTGCTTGTTTGTTTCATGGCTGACAGGCATCCAACCATTCTGGGACACTTTTATGGTCACCATCGTTATTCTAGTTGTCTTGGCAACAGCAGGACAGAGGCTGAGAGAGAGATTGAGTTCCCCTCATGGGTCACATGACCTTGAGCCCTTTCACATGTACAAATAATCTGCAAAAGCACCTGGCTGCCACCACTCACCTGGGCACACAGCAGTGAAACACACGATGAACACATGAATTACAAACACACAGCAGTGCGAAACACACAATGAGCACATGAATTACAAACACATGATGAACACATGAATTACAAACACACAGCAGTGCAAAACACATGATGAACACATGAATTACAAACACACAGCAGTGCGAAACACACGATGAACACATGAATTACAAACACATGATGAACACATGAATTACAAACACACAGCAGTGCGAAACACACGATGAACACATGAATTACAAACACACAGCAGTGCGAAACACACGATGAACACATGAACTACAAACACATGATGAACACATGAATTACAAACACACAGCAGTGCGAAACACACGATGAACACATGAATTACAAACACATGATGAACACATGAATTACAAACACACAGCAGTGCGAAACACACGATGAACACATGAATTACAAACACACAGCAGTGCGAAACACACGATGAACACATGAATTACAAACACACAGCAGTGCGAAACACACGATGAACACATGAATTACAAACACACAGCAGTGCGAAACACACGATGAACACATGAATTATAAACACATGATGAACACATGAATTACAAACACATGATGAACACATGAATTATAAACACATGATGAACACATGAATTACAAACACATGATGAACACATGAATTACAAACACATGATGAACACATGAATTATAAACACATGATGAACACATGAATTAGAAACACATGAACTATGAACCCATGCCCCACAATCTAGCCGCAAATGGGAAAAAAAAGTTTTATCGCCACATCTTGAGTCACGCGTGTGACACTGAAAACATTGTCTTCATTTCAGCATTCTGAGCTTTACACATGAACAGGGAGCTTGAGGTGAAGCTCTATTCAAAACACTGTGCAACTAAAACTTGACTAATGTGATGAAATACTTAGACACAGTTTTTGTGATTTCCTGAGTAGACATGTTTTTGGAGATGTTTTAGCAGCCGCACCACCCCAGCTCTAACCCAGGAAGGGCTCCTGCAGCTCAGCCTCCCCCTCCACTCCAGACCCAGCCCCCCATGGCCTGGCCAGAGCCCCCTTTCCCTGCTGTGTGTGTGGGGCTGTTAGGAGAGGGGGGTTCGTATTTCCTGAAACAGAAGCGCAAAAGCGAGAGACGTGAGAGAGCCCAATCCACATCGTGGGGGGGAGGGGGTGGTCTGGGGGGCGTGGGGGTGGGGGTGGGGGTGGTCTCTCTGGGCTGTTTGGCTCTCCCCCTCACTCAGCGACAGCGGAGTCCAATAAAACTACAGCAAATTACAGCATAGCTACTGCAAAAGGGGCCAGTCATGACCCTGCCACTTACTCAGTAACACAGAGCGATAAACACAACACAACCGCCATATGGAAACACCTCCTGCTCATGGGAAAGTCATGCAGCATCTGTGACGACCTCAGTCTGAGCCCGAGAGGTCTTCCGCACGTCCTTTAACTGCCCGCTGCTCAGGTCAAATACTATTAACACACAATATACAGCGCTCTCTGTATCTAAAATAAATTACTTGTAGTAAAACCTTTTTTAAGTAAGATGTGTCACTATTCCGGGGGGCTTCAAATGTAATTAATCTGATTATACCCACAATTCCAGGAGGAAACTCACTGGACGTTTAAATAGAAGAGAGAGAGTTAATCAGACGAGTGACCTCCAGTGTGACTGTCACCATGACGACTCAAAGGGGTCTTTGAAAACAGGGCGTGGTCCCCAAACCTGGCCCGGCCGCAGTCGGGCTGTGAGTGCGGAGAGACTGATGTCGTGGTACCAGATAGAGTGATTCTCATGGCTGTTTCCGGAAAATATCTGGCTGTGAACTCCACGCCCATAGCGGCCGCAGCTGAGTGCCTATGGCCCCCTCCCCCCTCCCCAGAATATTAAACCTGCAGAATCATGAGGAGCTCTTCCTCCCTCCTCTTCCTCAGTGTGGAATGTTTGCTCAGTCTCTGGACCCTGACTCACTCTGTGAATGTTTACTTATTTAGGCCACATTGCTCCTCTGGAAAATATGGACCATCTCATAACCAGATACCAGGCCCATGTAATATTTCACACCTAGGTGAGTCCACTGCTGCTGCAGACTGCAGGATTTAACTCTGTGCTGCCCAGAAACACAGCTCATGATCTACATGGGGGTAGATGTAAAGTTATAGTGGTTGATTTCATGAGAATGTTATATTTCATTTGAGGCAGGCAAACATCCTTCAATCACCCTTACCTGCTCTGTCTAATCTACAGTTGGGTGGAGACTGGGGCCTATCCCAGCATGCACTTGGCAACAGGCAGGGAGTTGTGGTGGACAGGTGTCCAGACTGTGTGTGCCACAGGCAGAAACAGCCTTTGGAATGAACCCTTTTCAAAGTGAGATGGAGAGTCCTTTCAGATGTGTGTCTGACTCAGCTCTGCCCAGGTGCACCCCCCACAAATCACAAACAAATAGAAACCCATTACAGGAGTACCACAGAGTCAGGAAGTGTGCAGTTATAGTTTAGGGAAAAAGGAGAGATGATTCTAAGCTATAGGTGTCACAGCTGAGAGTAGCCTGTCCAAACACTGTGCTCCAGAGGGGCCCAGAATGGGGCAGCCCCAGGGGCCACTGGGGACTCTCACCCAGGCAGGACAGCCCCACACACCCGTCTGAAGCCCAGCCCAGACTCTGATACTGGCCCGGATCACTTCCTGGGGGGTGGTGGGGGTAAGGGGGGGTCCTCTGGAGGGGTGGGGGGGGCGTGGGAGCCGGAGGTGTCACACTGAGGCTTTACGGCACTGCAGCTGAGTCACAGGAAGCAGCGGCCTTAAGGAGGGTCGCGCACCATGGCCCTCCCTCCCTCCCTCCCCCCACAGCCTCCGCCTGGCTGCCCCTGCCCCTCTGTGGACCTCATCCAGCACTCCATGCTCAAACCCAGCCCAGCGGCTCTCTCTCTGCCTGCCCCGCCATGGCCCATAGTGAGGTGGGGGGAGGGGGGTGCTCTCAGCAGAGCACCGTGTGACTCAGGACAGCCACAGTACCCTCCCAACCCCCCCGTAGAGAGTGCTCCTTCACCCCTGCTCAAGGCCAGACCCAGCCCCACAGAGCTGTCCCTATTCTGCCACAGAACTCTCCAAACACTGCCCTGAACCTGCCCCAGACCGCTGCCACAGAACTCTCCAAACACTGCCCTGAACCTGCCCCAGACCGCTGCCACAGAACTCTCCAAACACTGCCCTGAACCTGCCCCAGACCGCTGCCACAGAACTCTCCAAACACTGCCCTGAACCTGCCCCAGACCGCCACAGCATTCCCATTTTATTTACCTGGATATTGTGTGGAGTTCTGTATGTGTGCTGCTCCTAAAGCACAGCAGACGAAATAAGATTCACACCCTAGAGCTCAAGTCAAACCATGATCCTGCGCTCGCCCCACTGACTCCACTCAAGCCAAACCATGATCCTGCGCTCACCCCACTCACCTGCCAAGCCAAACCATGATCCCGCTCGCCCCACCCACTCTGCTCAAGCCAAACCATGATCCTGCGCTCGCCCCACTCACTCTGCTCAAGCTAAACCATGATCCTGCGCTCGCCCCACTCACTCTGCTCAAGCCAAACCATGATCCTGCGCTCGCCCCACTCACTCTGCTCAAGCCAAACCATGATCCTGGGCTCGCCCCACTCACTCTGCTCAAGCCAAACCATGATCCTGCGCTCGCCCCACTCACTCTGGTTCAGCTCTTAGCATACCACATTAATCACATAAAAGAATGTGCATCAGTTTCGCTAATCATATATAAATAATGATTTATATCCAGAATGATTTATTGATATATAATTGTTTAATTTCTTGTTAATATTCTCACAAATTTTAAATTTTATTTTAATATGATCTAATCTTAAATCCTCAAACACATAGTAAAAACAAAGAAGACAACTTAAAAAATGTCAGGTATTGTATTTTTGATAGATAGATAGATAGATAGATAGATAGATAGATAGATAGATAGATAGATAGATAGATAGATAGATAGATAGATAGATAGATAGATAGATAGATAGATAGATAGATAGATAGATAGATAGATAGTTGACTTCATTAATCCCCAGAGGGAAATTGAATCTTTACAGCAGCCAGATACATTTAATCACAGATGACAATAGGTGCATAAACACAATATCCATACACTCAATATAGTCAAGTATCAATGTGCAAAGTGCAAAGTGATCAGAACTGTAAGTAAAAAAGGGAAGTCCAGTTCCAATTGCAGTCCAAATAAACTCCCAGAACACTGGGAGTGTGTCCTAATGTGCAACAGCATGTGTAAAGAACAGAGCGTTAAAAACGACCAATAAAAACAAGTTTATTCCACGAACAGTTCAATGTTGTCCTTCAGTGCTGTGAACAGTTTTTGTTGTCGTTGATTAGGTTTTATTTCACATCCCTTGTTATGTTCGACGGAAAATATTGTTATGACGTGACAAATATAGTCCTATTTGTATGATAAGATTGTGAGAAAACAGCAAGCTTGTTGGTGTGACCCAAATATTCGCAGCTCTCTGTGAATCCCGATTTATTTTAATTCAACAAGTGGAAGTGGGGCTGATAGCGCGTCGAGACCAACGACCCTATTAGCGCGATTCACTTCTCACCTCGGGCATGTCCACACCTCAGCGAGTACAGGACCACAAAGGCGTGACAATCGCCGCTACGGAATAGCCCCCTGTAAACACAAGATTTGTCACTTGTGTATTTTGGTCAACAAAAGATTAGCAATATTGGCTAATATACAACTGAGTTCAAAGGCAAAGCTGGTCAAAGCCGATGCGCAGCAGAATCTTTCATCCTTCCCCCCATTAGAGAGGGAGTTAGCCTGAACATTAGCATTAGGCTACCTGGAAATGAACCATTCCGGAGCTTCCTCATACAGCCATAAACATGTCCCACAGCTGGCAGCCTGCACTTGGTTACATGTTAATGCCACATGTTACATTTACTAAAGTATTCATTATTTTATGTACATTTATATATTACATTGTGGAAACATGACGTTGTTCATACTCTGGAGGTTAATACGTAATTTACAATGTATTATTTCAGGATACAGCATGAAAATAATAAATTACTATATGCTAATATTACATCAAATAGCTGATTGTTTGTTTGCACTTCACTCATTGACATAAAGGGAAAAAAAATGAAGCCCATGCTGAGAGAAATTTGTAATTTTAAGTTGTAGGCCTACTTCAGGATTGTTCGGTCAGTCGTCCTAAAATAAGAGGCGAATAATTGGGTTGTCAAAGTTCTGTCATAAAGTTGCTGTTTCGATAAAGATCGCAGGACTGAGACCCCCCGCCGGCGGGGCGGAGCCTGCGTCATCAGGCCACTCCCACTTTCAACACGTGGGCGTCCGGGGGGTTTAAACGGCCTGGAAGAGGCGCTATATAGTTCACATTTAACGGATCGCTTGTGCGTAGACTGGATTCTCTTGTGCTCAACATTGTCGAGAACCTCTGCGTTACAGGACCTTTTGCATTTGGAGATATGAGTTCCTCCAGTACAGACCAACGGCTGGACCATCTCCTGAGCGCCGTGGAGAGCGAGATTCAGAAGGGCAGCGAAAAAGGCGACGCGTCTGAGCGGGATATTAAAGTCGCCCTGGAGGACGGAGAACTTTGGGCGAAGTTTAAAGAGCTGACTAACGAGATGATCGTCACTAAAACGGGCAGGTCTGTCCCTTTATGTTTTCATTTTTAGGATCTAAGACAAAGTTAGCCTATAGCATACAGTGACAATAGACATTGACATCACAACCTGAAGTTACACACTAGCTAGCTGTGTGTCTATATCCATAGTATGAAAAAGGGTAATTCTGTTCAGAGATTATTTCTTTCATTAACCATATATGAAGTGTTCCAGTATGTAAAAAGTAGGCTGTGAGGAATTAATGTGGATACTGAGTGGGAAGCACGGGCCTAATCCTCTCAGCCGTGTTTGGCCCGCATAAATAAGTACTTTGATTTACTACATGACACTATAGTGTTGTAAGCTGTCCTAAAATTATGGAGAAAATCATTTTGATTTTACTTCAGAAGACTCCCTGAAGCGTGGGTGCTTCAGCAGAACCATTTGAAAGGAATTCAGAAAGGAACTGAGGCTGCGGCAAAGATTTCTTTGGAAAATAACACCGTGTTACTTTACATTGACTACAATTAAAATTGAATTTCTCTAACTGAAATGATTTTTAAAGTTATTATTGATTATTATTATAGTTTATTAATTCGAGGGTGTAGATTGATAATAGCTTCACTCATTTAATATCTTGTGCTGTGTGTCGTGAAAAGTATCCGAGCATCGATACACACGATTATATTTATGTTTGGTACACACCAACATATGAACTTATACAATGATTACCTGAATACCGAATATAATTAGTCATTCATTATTTCAGTGTTTCTATCATTCTGTACCTATTTAGTTTTATTACTGTAGTGGCACCTGGTTAAATTCATATTCATGTTCCTTTCAGGCGAATGTTCCCCGTACTCCGGGTAAACGTTTCGGGCTTGGACTCCAACGCCATGTACTCGGTTCTTTTGGACTTTGTTGCTGCTGACAGCAACCGCTGGAAGTATGTGAACGGGGAGTGGGTCCCGGGAGGCAAGCCCGAACCTCAGAGCCCGAGCTGCGTGTACATCCACCCGGACTCGCCCAACTTCGGAGCGCATTGGATGAAGGCGCCTGTCTCCTTCAGCAAAGTCAAACTGTCCAATAAACTCAACGGGGGAGGCCAGGTAATGATGGCGTATCTGTGTTTGTGTCGCTCTTCCCTCAGTGCGGTTACAGTGGAAGAATATTTGTATGCTAATGAACCCAGACTCTGCACCGCCGAGCCGAGCCAGAACACAGCTCAACGTCTTTAAATGTAAAAACTTTATCTTTTTACAAGCCAAAGGATTTCGTACAGCATCAATGTACATAATGTCCAACAAATTCGACATTATGATTCTTCATATGGCCTATAACGGCTTTGAGTTAATCATAAAATGGAGAATAAGACAAAAAGGATAATAACGAAATAAAACAACAATAATGGTAGCAATAATAATAACATAGACATTATACTAATAAATAGCAGAAGAGGAATAAGCGGCCTAGCAGTAGGCCTGTATCAGTTACTGCCAATGGAATAGACTGTAATGTCCTATATCCTGTAGGCCTATGATTTTTATAAAACTATACAGAATGATATTCTACATCGTTTTCCCGATTCTCTTTTGTTTAGTGGTTATTGAACATGTCTTTCACTCTGCTGATGGTGCCCTTTATTTGCGGGTCTGATTCGCGCCTCGCTCTGTCCGCAGATTATGCTGAACTCCCTGCACAAGTACGAGCCGCGCATCCACATCGTCAAAGTGGGAGGCGCTCAGAAAATGATCAACAGTCAGTCCTTTTCCGACACGCAGTTCATCGCTGTCACGGCCTACCAAAACGAGGAGGTGAGGCAGACTCTGAAAAGGGGCCCGCACACTTAAAGCTAATATTCCATTAAGCATAAAAAGTAGATGCTAACAAATTGTATAATAAACATCTTCTTTTAGATCACGGCTCTGAAAATCAAACACAACCCCTTTGCAAAAGCCTTCCTGGATGCCAAAGAACGGTAAGTTTAAATGATTGTAAAAAAAAAAAAAAAAAAAGTAGGCTGATATTGGATGACTTTAAAAAGTACATTGACATGTCCCTCTGTGACATTCATATGTTTAGCCTTTCACAGACTGTGACAGGATTACATTGTAAAAAAAAATATTCTGGTGGTGAAATACGCCTCTCGAGGAAGCTTAATGTTTTTCACTGGTCTTCTCATGTTCATCTCTGCGCCCTTAATTCCAGGAGTGACCACAAGGAGGCGCCAGATCACGCCGGGGACAGCCAGCAGGGATACTCTCAGTGTGAGTGTAGCCTCATCACAGTGAGGTGATAGATGCAATAAAAGGTGCTGTCTGGTGCAGATAGTCCCCTGCACCTGGGCTGCACAGGTAATGTACCTGCCGTGGAGCTCACAGGAGACATGCAGTCCTGCTGCTGCAGTTAAAGGAACCAGAAACAAGCTCCCCCGGAATCAAAACCGCAACTCAGCAATCCTACGGCTCTTCTCCGCCTCACACTGGCTGAATGAGTAATACTGATGATGATGATGATGATGATGATGATGGTGATGAAGCAGACTGCTGTGCAGATATGGGCTGTGACTCTCTGCAGTAGGAGTCTGGGTAATGTTCACTCTGTGTGTGTCTGCATAATGCTCACTCTTTGTGTGTTTTTTTCTACAGTAGGAGGCTGGTTTCTGCCCGGTAACAGCTCCATCTGCCCCAGCAGCAGCCCCCCCCAGTTCAGCACAGCGCCCCCTCTCTCCTCGGGGTCGTACTGCGAGCGTTACTCTGGCCTGCGGAGTCACCGTGCCTCGCCGTACCCCAGCCCCTACTCCCACCGCAGCAGCGGCACCAGTAAGAGTTACTCACATACACCGACTACACTCCGGCCAAAAGGAACAACACATGGCTCAGAGCAAAGCACTGAAATTTCACATAAACTACTCACAGTTCAGTATGAACTGTTCCAGCCAACTGTTGACATCTTTATGCGGATCTATGTCCCTTGTTTAAACCATGCTCTGGTTTCAGCTCAGCTACATTCGCTGCTCATTGGCTGGCTGATCAGCGGGCCTGTCTCAGAATGTGCTCAGAGTTTAGTTAACCCACAGTACACCTTCCTCTGGCCAACACTTTACTCAAATCCCTGTTTAAGCCATGTTACCAGGGTAGGTCTGGCCCTGCCTGACCCCTCTCTCCTGGCCCTCTAGACAGCTACATGGACAGCAGCTCAGCCGGCCTGACGGCCCATGACAGCTGGTCAGCACTGCAGATCCCTAGCTCAGGCGGAATGAGTGCGCTCCCACACTCCACCAATCCCAGCTCCAGCAGCAGGTAAGCCCCACCCCTTTTCTGCCCTATCAGAGTGCTGCATCTACAGGAGCACAGAGCAGCAGAGACCCAGCCGTGCGCTCGAGTTCAGTCCCCCTCACAGGCAGCGCCATGCAGCCAGCAGCACACCCGGCACCTTGCCCTTCCATTGGATTACTACATGCAGAAGTACAGAGGGGAGCATGTATTTCTGAAGCTGATGATAGAAAGCTTCATATCTGCAGTGTGTTGCTGCTACGCGCTCATGAGGAGCACAGTCCAATCAAGTTTCTCCTATTGGCCCTGATTCTGACAGCATGTGTTTCTCTGTGCAGTCAGTACTCCAGTCTGTGATCAGTGATTCTGACAGTCTGTGTGTTTTTTTTCTCTGTACAGTCAGTACTCCAGTCTGTGGTCAATGAGTGGGTCATCGCTGGCTCCCTCAGGTTCCCCACCTGGGCCTCTGGGTGGTGCTCTGAGCTCACAGTTCCTGCGGGGTGGGTCTATGTCCTACTCCGCCCTGCCCACCTCCTCCACCTCGCCCCTGTATGACTCCACCCTGGGGGAGGGGCCCAGCAGTGATGCCCAGTTTGAGAGCACCATCGCCCGCCTCACTGCTTCCTGGACCACCCCCGTAGCACAGAGCTACTGACCCCGTCCCTATAGCACAGAGCTACTGACCCCGCCCCCATAGCACAGAGCTACTGACCCCGCCCCCGTAGCACAGAGCTACTGACCCCACCCCTATAGCACAGAGCTACTGACCCTGCTCCCGTAGCACAGAGCTACTGACCCCACCCCTATAGCACAGAGCTACTGACCCTGCTCCCGTAGCACAGAGCTACTGACCCCGCCCCTACAGCACAGAGCTACTGACCCTGCCCCTGTAGCACAGAGTTACTGACCTCGCCCCCGTAGCACAGAGTTACTGACCTCGCCCCCGTAGCACAGAGCTACTGACCCCGCCCCCGTAGCACAGAGCTACTGACTCCACCCCGTAGCACAGAGCTACTGACCCCGTCCCCGTAGCACAGAGCTACTGACCAAGCTCCTGTAGAGGTTCTGACCTCTTCCAGATCCCTCCCTAAACCCTGTCACTCAGGAATTGACCACACCTCCTGCTTTAAGCCATGCCTCCTTTCCAGAGGTCTACACAACATTCCATGTGGGCGGGGCTGAGATTCCAAAAGGAAAACATTCCAAAGGACCACAACAGGAAGGATGTTTCTCTCTAATCTACAGATCAAACAAATAACCATAGTGACTGCACTGTGGGAGTCCCACCCCTAAATGCAGAGATTCATTGAGCCAGGAGGGGGCACTGTGACATTGAGACTGTCACAGAGACTGGCAGCACATGTGAAACTGCTAACATTGAATACAGAGTGACACAGGACTAATACTGGGGCCACTCTAGATTCCCCTGTCTGTCTGTCTGTCTGTCTGTCTGTCTGTGTGGTATTATTTTCATTTTTTAAATAAATTTTAATAAAATGAGAAACTTGGTATATATATGGTATATACCATATAAATGGTATATATGTACAAAATGTATAAATTAACATTAAATTTAACAATTGTGCTTGATAAACCCTCATGTACCTGGATGTTCAGTGGGAAGCAGTCATGTGACCAGTCTCTGTGTTACATCCTTGTACAGCTCCATGTTTTTCAAATGAGACTGGCCCAAACTATCCTGGGGAAAGAACAAAGCCTTGTAAATATGTGTTGTTTTTGTTTGTTTGTATTTGCTAAACTTATTGTGAGCTTTATTTATGTAATTTTAAAAGTAAATTAAATATTTTTCTTTTCCAACCCACTGGTGAAATTCTTTTCTCTTGTTGGTGAAGATGTGTCAGTAATGGTGCTCCTCAACAGCTGAACAAAATGGCCGCTGCCACTGTTCCATGCAAACCTATTCCTCACCAGAACAGATACACTTTCACACAGACACTTAACACCACAAAACAAACAATCAGGACAGAGACACGCCGTTCTAAGATGACCATCAATCACACAATTGTAGAAAATGACACTGAAATGATCTGAAAGTAGTACATCTCTGTATTTAAGGTCTTCCAGCTTTGTAAAACAGAGGCCCGTTCCACAGAAACTTTAAAGGCTTAAAACACCATTGCAGATATCAAAACATTGCAGGTATAATCAACACAATTAATTTCGGAATAAGGACACGCATGAGCATGTGGGCTTAGACTCTCTGGTGAAAATCCCTGGTAATTTGAGGGTTATTAGAGGACATCAGAAGTAAAGAGATCATTCAATTTCACACGAAGATCAAGCAACAAACAAGGAGGAGGGCCAACCTTCAACTGCAGAACAGCTTCAGTCATTCCTGAAATATGATCATAAAGTCTGAAATGGGTGTAGAAGGATATTAGACTTTTCGTTCATAAGGAAAGCCTCCAGTTGTCTGAGATGAAGGTGGTGGAAAGCTACTTCACACTGCGCCCCAGAACTCCCCGTGTGCGCTCAGTGACGTTGAGATCTGGATGCTGTAGAGCCATGGTCAGTGCTTAACTTCATCCTGCTGCTCATAAAACGTCTTGTTTAGCCGTGTATTGGGGGGATTTGGAACTGAATTTGGGCACATCATAATGGTGGAGTGTTTCCCCCATAGTGTGAACCTGGTCTTGTAAAATGGCCTCATATTCCTTGGCCATACAGAACTATCAGACTCCCATGTGATGGCTGCCATCTCACCAGAACTACTGCTTCTCACCCCAGCTCAGGGCTCCAGGTTTGGGGCACCTTGCACTGAGTTCTGCTGGCCTGTTTGTCAGCCTTAGGTACACATGCAGGTCCTGCTACACACACCACAAATGTGAGGCTCATAACATGGAGTATCTGCAGTCTGTGTGCATGAGTCTGTGTAGCCGTGTGTGTGTGTGTGTGTGTGCGCGAGCGTGAGAGTCTGTGTAGCTGTGTGTGTGTGCGTGCGCGAGCCTGAGAGTCTGTGTAGCTGTGTGTGTGTGTGTGTGCACGAGCGTGAGAGTCTGTGTAGCTGTGTGTGTGTGCGTGCGCGAGCCTGAGAGTCTGTGTAGCTGTGTGTGTGTGTGTGTGCACGAGCGTGAGAGTCTGTGTAGCTGTGTGTGTGTGTGTGTGTGTGTGTGCATAGTGTGTGTATCCTACAGCAGAGACAGTTGGTGATGATTGAGCTCTCCACACCAGGGCTCAGAGAGAGAGGCAGGGGGAGGAGGAAGGCAATCCACCACACCACAGGCCTCATTCAGAGCCAAAATGGAGTCAAGCAATCCACCACACCACAGGCCTCATTCAGAGCCAAAATGGAGTCTAGCAATCCACCACACCACAGGCCTCATTCAGAGCCAAAATGGAGTCTAGCAATCCACCACACCACAGGCCTCATTCAGAGCCAAAATGGAGTCTAGCAATCCACCACACTACAGGCCTCATTCAGAGCCAAAATGGAATCTAGCAATCCACCACACTACAGGCCTCATTCAGAGCCAAAATGGAGTCTATCAATCCACCACACCACAGACCTCTTTCAGAGCCAAAATAGAGTATATCTGTAAAATCTGTAAGCACACCCTGCTACTGCCCCTGGCTGGGGTAAATCTGGGCAGTCAGCCCTGCAGGGCAAGTTGTCTCTAATGTAACTCTGTCCCGCAGTAGCTGTGCGCTCAGGGGGTGTTCCTCCGGCTCCATCTCCCTACAGCTGTTGGTACGTCATTCCATCATTCAACATCTCTGGCCACAAACCCTCTCAGCAAAGAATAAACAGCAGCAGCTCACCGAGTCACGCAGCTAAAGCAAACACCCCCCCGTGCTCTCCCTTAATGAACACATTCTGGGGCTCTGGTGAGACATTGCTCACAGCTGAGAGCGTACTGCAGTGTGGCCCTACCGCACACACGCACACACACACACACACACACACACACACACACAAAACACATCACCCACCCACCTGCTCCCACAGTAACCCCACCTGTGTCTGTGACCTGGCTCTGCACACACAGCATTCACACAGCTGGCTCTGCACACACACAGCATTCACACACCTGGCTCTGCACACACAGAGCGTTCACACACACAGCATTCACGCACAGAGCGTTCACACACACACAGCATTCACGCACAGAGCATTCACTGCTTCAGCCCTATGCAGCTTCAGAGCACTGCTGCTCCTACAGCTTCAGCTCTGTGCTTGCTCTTCATGTTGCTTCACTGTAAAACACTGAATGTAGTCTCTCTGAATCACAGTATGGATGCGCAGCAAACTGTACTGGGTGGACGTGGTGGTTTTTCTCCATGGAATCAATGTGTATGTTTTCAGAAGGGTGCAAGACACTAATGCTAACTCAGCTCTGTCAGTGCGCCCCAACATGCTCTCTGATGAAGCTGCGCCACCTGGTGGTGCACAGTGGTATGGCGCAGCCTGCACAGGCACATGCACAGGTGAAGGAGGTTTAACCTGTGCAGGTTTCACATCCTGAGCATCTCCCATCCAGCCATCCACCTGTCACTGACGACTGACCTGCTTTCTGAAGGAAGTAACAGACATTTATGCATTTTCAAACACACAGAATTTCACTTAAAAATGTTTATTACTGCAAACAACAAAATATCAAACAGCTAATGTCCACCAAACAGGAGCTCCAACAGGGTGACGATCGGACCCCAGGCCCAGCCAGGGTGCACTCTGCAGGGCAGTGCAGCGGCGCCCTCAGGCCCAGCAGAATGCGCTTCTCCATCCTGTCCTCAGGGCCAGCAGTAATGCGCACACGCGCACTGTCCCATGATCCCCTGCTTTCAGTTCCTCTCATCCCTTCACCCTCATTGGGCCAGTCAGGTGGAAAGGCGTGGTTAAGGGCGGGGCTATCACAGGTATCCTGTTGTTGAGACACATCGGTGGTGATCTGTCCCTCGGAGTGTGATGTCAGCACAGGGGCAGAGTTGTGAGGGAGGAGTTTAGAGTGCTGGTGGCGTCGTCGAGGTGCATGTTGAGAAAGCAAGCGGTTAGTGGTCGGAGAATTTGACCTGACTGACCAAGGAAAGGTCACTCACATTAACCAGCTCACAGTGATGTCACCCCATTACACATACCACACCCCCTTTCATGAGAGAATCAATCGGTATGTCTGCTGTGCACACTGCTCTCCTGGCCAGAAATGGCCCCACCCACCAGGTTAATATTAATGAGGGGGAGGAGCATGTTTAACCTGTCACCATCACAGCAGGCCAGCGGACCTTCACTGCCGTTTCAATCCTTCATTTCAGCCCCTGCTGATCGTTCATCCATCAGTCTGCACACCTGCTCATTCTGGGGTTGGACAGTAGAAAGTGCTGGGGTGAGTGTGTGAGTGAAGGGGTACCCCAAGGCACACCTGCTGGAGAGACGCTCAGAGCGCCCTCTAGAGGCAGGCTGACAGTGTTCATGTTCAGGCTGTTCTGCCACACTCTAATGACCCCGCTGAGATCCCGCTGAAGGACAGCTTCAGGAGCCATGGAAACCAGCACTGTGGGTCCACCTGTCCATCGTTTGGGTGGAGCTACAGGTCTCTTGCCTCCTCCTCCACGCTCTGCTCACCTGGCAGCAGGTACTTCTCCTGTACTCCCAGAGTCCTGCCACTCAGAGTTAAAGAGAAACAAACCTGCTCCCTGTTAAAACTGCCTTACCTATAAGTCTGACAGGGAGTGACCACGCCCTCCTACGTACAAGGACTTCCTGTAAATACCACTACGCTGATTTTGGTACGAAACACATACTTTCTACACTACCATACACACACTTACGGGAAAATACGCAAACACACACACTTACAGGAGCATGCATACACACACACACACACACACACCCTGCAGTAGTAGATGCAGAGAGTCATCCTCACGCTGCTCTAACCATGCCCATTCATTCACAGATATAGAAAATTAAGTGAATCATTATGTGCAAGGATACGCGTCAAAGTGGAACTCCGCCCCCACAGCAGCAGACATCAAGGCCTGCATGTTGCGCTCCTCCAGGTCACCAAAGCAGTAGCCATTAGCCTTGTCCACTGCACGCATCACCTGCTGCATGCTCTCCTTATCCTGTGGGGTCAGGGGTCAAGGGTCAAGCGTTACCACAGATTCTGCGCAATTAGCTGAGGTCCAGCTCCTGTGTACTATCCACCATTTACACAGTACTCTGAGGGTTTCAGATGTTGTCCTGACTAGCCAAGAAAAAACATCTCACACCAAATTGTATCAAATGACATCACAGGATTCGGTGCACCTGCACAGCTTCACCATATCACCTGTACGCAGGTGCACAGCTCACCTGCACATTGAGCGGGACGAAGGACACCAGGCTGTAGTCCTGAATGACCTCAGCAAGTTTCTGGTTGAGCCGCAGGAACTTCTTGAAGAAGGGGTCAGCAGCCAGGTGCTCCAACAGGTACGACAGGTCCAGCACCTCCGTGTAGAAGTCCAGGTTAAATGCTGCAGGAGGCAGAGCAGGGCGGAGAGTGAGCAAAGCTGGGGTTAAACGCTACAGGAGGCAGAAGCAGGGGCAGGGAGGCAGAGCAGGGGCAGAAGCAGGGGCAGGGAGGCAGAGGGGCAGGAGGCAGAAGCAGGGGCAGGGAGGCAGAGCAGGGGCAGAAGCAGGGGCAGGGAGGCAGAGCAGGGGCAGAGGCAGGGGAGGGAGGCAGAGGCAGGGGCAGGGAGGCAGAAGCAGGGGCAGGGAGGCAGAGCAGGGGCAGAAGCAGGCTGCTCACCCAGTTTGCCGTACTGCTCGATCAGGTCCATCTTGGAGAGGACGTTGACATGGGGCAGCTCCACGTGCAGCATGGTGGACAGTGAGGTACACAGAACAGAGATGAACTTGGCCGGGTCTGCGCAGTAGTGAGAGTCCACCAGATGCACCGCTGTAAGCTGCAGCCAGAGGAGGAGGGACACAGTGGACGTCAGTGCGTTAGCCTACAGCAGGAGCACTTACTAAGAGCCTCAGTGAGACGCTGCAGGACGAGGAAATGACTTACACTGCTGAATGTGGCGTTAGCGGCCATGTATCCTCTATGCTGTGTTAACATATTGAATGCACTTTTGTTAGCGTCCCAAGATAAGAGCATCAGCTAACTGCCTAAATATTAATAATGTGGTTTAATTAGAGCCAAAAAGTGAGAAATACTGGAGACTTTTCCTATAGACAGTTACACAGACACAGTAGACATGAAAAACTGTGTGTATGTGTATTAAAGGCATAATGTGTTGATTAAATTTCACACAGAAACCTATGGCAGCGGCACCAGTGGATGTGGAGTCGGGCAGACCGAGAAGAGACGTTTGTGCACTTAGGCTCAGCCGCGAAGTGATGCATTATGGGATACCCCATACACTCACCCGGAAGTTCCACTGGCAGAGACGTGAGAAGATGCTCTTGACAGAGCTCTGGTGTGTGTACAGCTCCACCTGCCCAGGACAGTCGAACAGGAAGTAACAGTCTGCATATGGCTGCAGTTTGGCCTGCAGCCAGTCCAGGTTTGCCTGCAGGTACTCCATGCAATACAGCAGGCCGCCGTTCGGCCCCAGCTTCAGCCCCTCCATCACGTCATCCAGCGTCACCAGCTCAGACACGTCCACTGCACACGGGTACGGCAGCCCCTCGTTCGCCGGGTCCAGGTTCACCACCACCACCTTCCGCCCCAACAGACTCAGGAACTCCCGCATGCCGCGGCAGTACGTGGTCTTCCCCGAGCCCGGAGGCCCGATCACCACCTGGCCGAAACGCAGGGAGGGGGTGGCTGGCGGTGGGGCTGATCCAGCGGACATTTTGTTAGTATCAACCGGGTAGCGTCAGGCACAAATTACATCACACCCAAATCTGAGGAGAGGGAAAAGGACATGATCACTGTCCGAGGTGGGCTGGACTGTGGTGCCACACTAACACGACTACAATCATACCGAACATAGCAATGGATCTTAGTTTTGGCAATTTTAAAATGCACAATAATCACTCACTATATTGTTCATTTCATTATAAGTTTAATAATCAGATATTATGTAATTTTCCGAAAAAAGCATGCAGCTCCGAATAACAGTTTGCGCAATAGCATGCCAAAGAGACGGTTAGCTAGTGTTCTGAATGCAGATGCAGTACCACTATTTAGCAAACAAAGGACAGCAATAAAATTGTGTAAATAGTAAATTGGAAACATTTTGTTAATCAAATGTATAATCATGTGCGTGAACGTGTTTCGTGTTCTCAAAGTTAATTTTATTTGAAAGTCAGCAAGAGTTACCCCGCTTCATCATAGTCAACTAGTCCATTCCCGTAACTGTGGCAGGCTAAGGTGGCTTTTCGTTAAATTAAAAAAATGATGAGACTACACTGAACTCACAGTATAGCGAAAATAGTCATCTTTTATTATGGAATCATTTCAAACCCTTCAAAATGTATTAAAAAATCAACTTACATCAAACAGAAACGGAGCTGACAAACAACACCATGCTTCTTCAAACCGGAAACCAGTGCGTGCAACTTGTGATACCGGATATAATCGTAGAAAAATACTTTCGTTCCGCCACGTTGGATATTCTGACTTTCACAGTTAAACCATTTTAATTAAATTTTTATCGATTTCATTTCTAGAATGTATATTCACTTTCAATATTTTAATCCGGATTAATTGTTTCAGGACTTCATAGAACTGTGACGCTCCTGGTGCAACCCAAAAAGCTGTCCGTATTACCTTCAGCCCAATAGCCAGTCTGAAGGAGAGGACGGGGAGCCCAGGAAGAGTCTGTACTTGGATACATGGATGTGACCATCGTATTTTTCTGTCCATGGAAGCCCAAACTAAAACACACAACTTGGATTACCCATGAAAAACCTCTACGGTCGCAGTAGATCTGCGCCCATACACTGTCTTATTTGCTAAACGTGTAATTCAATAATTCTTTTCCCCAAAAGTTTTGGGAAAATACTCTTTGTATTTTTTTATTACTTTGTAATAAATTCTTTGTCACTATTGAAATCCAGTGGAGTTCTACCAAGTGGCTTTCTTTTACTTTATTTTGCCGCCAAACTATTACAATTTTACGTTGGTTTCAATCTGAAGTTCAGATGTTCCGGTCATACAGACATTTCCTTTACTGGACTTTTCAGTCCAGTTATTTTAGAGGTCCAGAAAACTACAGATGCATTAAATACACAACGCTATGATATGCTGCGCTAAGACTCCAAGTTGTGTTCATTCTAAACCTGTCTGCTATGAATGCAGCCTAGTTCATTAATACATAAAGATGAATCAGGTGACACAAGATTTAATTCCATTACAAAAGAGTGGAAAAATGTTTAATATCGACACAAGTGATATTTCCATTATAAAGGGAAAAAACATTTGAATAATTAACATTTACACTGAATAAAAAATCCCACTATCACATATAAACAAAATATATATAAAAAAAAAAAAAAACATAAAATCACAAAGCTTAAATGGCTTTGTGGAATCTCTGTTGTGTGAGAACAGACTAAAATTCTGTTCTTTTCAGAATCTCATTTTAATAGTGCAGCACAGAGTCCTGTGGGCGCTGCAAAGAGACACAGTTACAGTTGGCCAGGTCTGTCATTATGTGGTCTCTGTCCTTGAGCTGGTTTTGTCGTCTGTGTGACTCTGTACTTCATGCTGGTTGTGGGCTGGCGGCGCAGCAGGGTGTCCCCGTGGTCCTGCTCTTTGGGATGGTCATAAACAGTGGAGATGTGGAACTCTGGACGGGGTTTCTTCAGCGGCAGGAAAGAGCGCAGCTTCTCTCCGTGATATCTGAGGAGACACACAAACCCAGCAGGCAGGACACGGTTCAAATGCAGCCCAGATGCTTTTAAACATTGTTAAACCCTGTACAACACAGGCTGGATATGGTTTCAGTGTGTGTCATATAGTGTAAAATACTTATATGTACAATTTTAATAAAATTAAATTTCAGATGTGACTGCAGATTACAC
Organism: Albula goreensis; assembly: GCA_022829145.1. Taxonomy (NCBI): domain Eukaryota; kingdom Metazoa; phylum Chordata; class Actinopteri; order Albuliformes; family Albulidae; genus Albula; species Albula goreensis. The sequence continues at coordinate 38,770,861 of CM040750.1, forward strand.
AGACAGCATACACACAATGTGCCACACACCTTACACCTAGAATGAACAGGCTTTTTGAGTGTGTGACTGCGTGAGCGTTTGTAAATATGTGTGTGAGAGAGGGACTGAATGTTTGTGTGTGTGAGACAGAGAGAGTAACTGTGAGTGTGTTTGTGTGTGTGTGAGACAGAGAGAGTGACTGTGAGTGTTTCTGTGTGTGTGTGTGTGTGTGTGTGTGTGTGTGTGTGTGTGTGTGTGTGTGTGTGTGTGAGGGTGTGTATGTGAGTGTGTGCGTAAGTGCATCTGTGTGTGTGCGTGTGTGAGTGCGTGGGCATGCGTCTGTGTGTGTGTGTGTGTGTGAGGGTGTGTATGTGAGTGTGTGGGTGTGGGTGTATGTGAGTGCGTGCGTGCGTAAGTGCGTGTGTGTGTGTGTATGTGGGTGTGTGTGAGTGCGTGCGTGCGTAAGTGCATCTGTGTGTGTGCGTGTGTGTGGGTCAGTGAGCAGATGGGAACTCACCCGAATCCTCTCTTGCATTTGGGGTGCTGCCCCTCTGTCTCAAGGGCGTCAGGCATCCCGGCGCGGGACTGTCCCAAACCGTCCCCATCTCTCCACCCCTGCCTCTCCATCAGCCTCCTGCCCACACCCTGCACAGGGTACAGAGCACCCAAAATTACACATCTCTTCACACTCTGTGCCCTAACATCACACCATGTACCCCAACATTTCACACCTCAAAATTTCATATACTCTGTTTCCACACAACACACACCTTGTACAGCTCTTCACACACAGGTTCAGGTCCATGACAGAACCAGCAGCAGCCTAATATCTGGACCCCAAAGAAGAATAGCAAGTGTAACAGCCAACAGCCTCTCCTCTCTCTGATTGGCTGGTCCATTAGCTCTCTCACCTTAGTGAACCTCTCAAAGTTTCCAATTGGCTGCTGCTGGACAGACACCTCCTCTAGCCCCTCCCTCAGCCTCCTCTCCCGGCGCATCTGCACGTAGTCACGAGCGTCCATGTCACCACCGTCTGAAAGACACACACACACACATCATTATCATCATCTAACAACACACACACACACACATATACACATCATTATCATCATCTAACACACACACACACACACACACACACACACACACACACACACACACACACACACACACACACCATTATCATCATCACACACACACACACACACACATCATTATCATCATCTAAACACACACACACACACACACACAGACACATCATTATCATCATCTAACACACACACACACACACACACACACACACACATCATTATCATCATCTACACACACACACACACACACACACACACATCATTATCATCATCTCCACACACACACACACACACACACACACACACACACACATCATTATCATCATCTACCACACACACACACACACACACACACAGACACATCATTATCATCATCTAACACACACACACACACACACACACACACACATCATTATCATCATCTAACACACACACACACACACACACACACACACACACATCATTATCATCATCTAACACACACACACACACACACACACACACACACATCATTATCATCATCTAACACACACACACACACACACACACACACACACACAGACAGACACACACACACACACACACAGACACACACACACAAAGTCTGTCTGTGTTTATAGGGCAGAATGACTCCATAGCTCGTGTGAGGTAAAGGGTAACACTTCAAAGCTCCTCACTTCAGACAGCACTCAATAAAGCCAGGAAGTTCTGCTCGGCGTGAACTACCAAGTTTTACCAAAGCAGCCGAGTGTCAGAGACTCAAAATCTGAACTCTTCAGTGCAGAGATAAAAACAACAGATCTGCACGCAACTCCAGGGCTCACTGTGACGACACAGTGAGTCTTCTGTACTGAGTAAAATAATGTAGAGGTATTTTCACCAGGGGCCATGCCTCATAGCTGTAGCAGTTTGAATCTGACTGGCTGATAAAGAGGATTGGTACCCATGGTTACCTTTGTCATAGTAAACGCTCATATCCACATCCCAGTCATCTGCCGTCTGCTCGTCAAAATCTGTCAGGGAAGAAATCACAACTCAGTCATGACTCTGAATGCTTCAGCAAAACAGGTTGAAAACATACCCAAAATATACCCCCACAGAATACCCCCAACATACCCCACGACAAACCTTCCCCGGCAGAGCTAAACCCGTTTTGCACTCACATGAGTTTCTCATTATCTACCATGCCAATAAAGGGCTGTGAGAATCGAGAAATGAGCACACAGCCTGTTAATTCAGTGCTCAGCCCTATCATGCATGTTGAGCGGAGCTGATCCAGGCCGTACCCCCCTCCTCCTCCTGCCAGTACTGGGCGTCGGTGTAGAAGACCAGTCCAGAGCCTCCTTTCTCCCACTTGAGCTCGATCTCCTCCTCGTACAGCCGCTCCTTGCTGCGCTCCTGGCTCGTCACGTCTTCATGCAGGGCCTCATGCCGTTCCCACTCCTCACAGCCGTCATCATCCTGGAAACGGCACGCACAACACAATCAGTCACACACATACAGGGAGTCATACATACACACAGACACACACATACAGGGAGTCATACATACACACAGTCACACACATACAGGGAGTCACACATACACACAGTCACACACATACAGGGAGTCATACATACACACAGTCACACACATACAGGGAGTCACACATACACACAGTCACACACATACAGGGAGTCATACATACACACAGTTACACACATACAGGGAGTCATACATACACACAGTCACACACATACAGGGAGTCACACATACACACAGACACACACATACAGGGAGTCATACATACACACAGACACACACATACAGGGAGTCATACATACACACAGTCACACACATACAGGAGTCACACATACAGGGAGTCATACATACACACAGTCACACACATACAGGGAGTCATACATACACACAGTCACACACACATACAGGGAGTCATACATACACACAGTCACACACATACAGGGAGTCACACATACACACAGTCACACACATACAGGGAGTCATACATACACACAGTCACACACATACAGGGAGTCATACATACACACAGTCACACACATACAGGGAGTCACACATCACACACACAGTCACACACACACACATACACACAGTCACACACATACAGGGAGTACATACATACACACAGTCACACACATACAGGGAGTCATACATACACACAGTCACACACATACAGGAGTCACACATACACACAGTCACACACATACAGGGAGTCACACATACACACAGTCACACACATACAGGGAGTCATACATACACACAGTCACACACATACAGGGAGTCATACACACAGTCACACACACACAGTCACACACATACAGGGAGTCATACATACACACAGTCACACACATACAGGGAGTCATACATACACACAGTCACACACATACAGGGAGTCATACATACACACAGTCACACACATACAGGGAGTCATACATACACACAGTCACACACATACAGGGAGTCATACATACACACAGTCACACACATACAGGGAGTCACACATACACACAGACACACACATACAGGGAGTCACACATACACACAGTCACACACATACAGGGAGTCATACATACACACAGTCACACACATACAGTCACTCACATCATCAGGGCCAGACTCAGACTCCTCCCCCTCTGGCAGGGCAGTTTTGGGGCCTGGGGCAGTTGCAGGGGTAGGGGCAGCTTTCCCAGGTGGGTGGGAGCTGGGAGCAGCAGCGCCCCCTGCAGGCCCCACGATCTGTTCCCCGCGCGCGGTGTAGACGCTCTCGTGCGTTGGCTGGACCGTGGCTGTATCCTGGTACTGGTAGGGCACGTTGCCGTAGCGCCGGCGGGAGGCGGACGCGGGGAAGGAGAGGCCGAGTTGGCGGATGAGGCGGGGGGGCAGGCGGCAGGTGCGGATCAGCTGCAGGAAGACGGCGATGCGCGTACCCACGTTCCCACAGGGCATCAACGCTGGCGGGTTCAGCTCTGGCAGACCCCGCAGATCCGCCTCGCTGAACTGCTCCGACATCCCACCCCGCCGCCGCTGCTGCGTCCGCGTCTTATACGGGAACCCATCAGCCACTGCAGAGAGAGAGAGGGAGAGAGAGAGGGAGGGAGGGAGAGAGAGAGAGACCCATCAGCCACTGCAGCGAGCGAGAGAGAGAGTGCCATCTCACAACATAGAGAACACAGGACACAGCCTTACATATACAGAACAGAGACAAGCTCCACTCACCATGGTGTATGGCATAATAAAAGTATGGTTTACTCGAGATATACACATATGGTGCGATTAAGGATAATACCATGGAAGTACAGTCACATCTTCCAGGAGCTATGAGGGAGTGTTTCTGAGTTTGAATCAAAACGTTACTCCGTAGAGGAGGGGTAAGTAATACAATCATGTACATAGACTGTATGACAAATCGACACCAGTGACATAGTGCACACCGTCTCCACATCATGAATCATAAATAGTAGTGACTGAAAAGGTAAAATAAAATAAACTGATAACAGACACATAAACTGACAACAATGTCACAACAACGCTACACTACACCCAGTAACTGATGCCACTAAGGAAATAATTAGTCTGTTCACAGCAACAAGCATCCAACAAAATAACCGTTTCAGTCTCAAATTGAATAACAGCTGGCCAACGTGACGTTACCTGTCTCATCAGACACTTTTACTCTTCTGACAACACAGCGTCTCGCCAGCCAGTCTCCCTTAGAGTCAATCCATTGATTGCCATTGTACATTTTCACAAACCGCTCCGCCTCTCCGCAGTGGACCGCCACCACGCAGCAGCATGTTTTCTCGTCCCTAAATGCGGCGACACGCTTCCCACTCTCTGCGGGCTCGGAGTTCCCTGCTTCAGCGCCTGTGTCCTGCGTAAGCTCGGCCGTGTCCGCCGCAGGCTGCTCCAGCTCCTGGGAGCTCCTGGACTCCGCTGGATCTTTGAGGACCTCCGGTCGATGACGGTAATGAAAACAAAAGAACCCCCCGCTTTCTATGAATTGACTGAAATAGTTTCTTAAATCAGCCGATCGAAGCTCCGCAGGAATGTTACTGACAACATAGTACAAAACATCTGAGGGCTCCGCCATGACAGTTTTTAGTCACATGAACCTCCTCTTCCGTTTCGTCATACGTAAGATGGCCATTTCCGTTCAGTGTCATTCGTAGTAACGGGCCTAGCAACAGAGTAGATATCTTCAAACCAGACAGACCATGGAAAAACTGCAGCTTGGCTGGTTGTTTCTTTTTTTCGTTCTCATCAGATAGGACATAAGCAAACCAGCTCAGTCTTGTGCTGTCTTTTAGCCTTCAATCTCCTTTAAAACTCGCCAAATTAAGTCAGATAACATCGGATTTCTATAATCGATAAAAGTTCAGAAAGGCTCGGTACTAGATCAGCCTGCTTGGTTTCTCATTGAGGTTTTCAGGCATGTTGAGACTTGTCTGTAGAGGCCCATATGTTGCGCATGTTCATGAAAATATACTTTTATTATAATCCCAAACATTTCATTACACGGTTTTGTTGAATACTCGATTCTGATTGGTCAATTACGGCATCCTATGGTCTGTTATTTCTGAATAGTAGACCGTTGCTATGGGCGCAGTTCTGATCATAGACTCTGGGGGACCACGTCCAATCATATCAATCCGCAGAAAGAAGTCCGGCAAATTTTGTTGATTTAATAATCAAATTAACAACATCAGCTCATTCGCGACACCCTGTGGCAAAAAAAACGTTACTCATCAGAAAACTGCATGGAAAATTTGTCTAAAATTAATTTTTATACATTTGGAGAGCACAAAACATTCGACTCATGGTTAATGGCAGAACTGTCCCCAATAAAGAAAAGAGAACAAACAAACAGCACAGAAAAAGCAAGAGAGGTTAAAAGACACAAAGGTTTTCTTTGTTGTGATCTGCTTCATGTCGGGGTCCTGCATCACGCTGTCAGGGTTGATTTCACAATAATGACCGGCTCACTGTACATTATCCCTTACTCATTGCATCTCGTTAATGTGTCTTAATACTTTCACAGTCGGACCACAGACCCACTCTGAAGTTGTGGAGTGCGTGCAGCAGGGCTGTGGGAAATTCTGGAAGTGTCACAAAGACTCTAATGACCCAAGAATATGCTGTGGACACTTCTGAAGGAGCTGGTCATAAAAAGACAAACACAGAACTTTGAAGTTTACGGGCCTGATTTTACTTTGGCCCCTGCCTCCGGGGTGCTAATGTTTGGGCAGGTCACATGGTGCTGTGTTTGGAGTCTCAGGCACTTGGCAGCCTTGTGTCAAACCAAACTCACCATGCTGGTTCAGCGTCTCCTCCTTTCAACTGTGGATTTCATTGATGAACACCTGCAATTAATGAAAAGGTTAGCACTCTTTACACTTTTGGTAACGCACATTTTGCATATTAATATATAATCAAATTACAGCATAACTGTAAGAGTTGATTTGCGGATGCTCATCTTTACAGAAATGAAGCCTTGAGCAGCTGCAGCCTGTAACTCCAGGACGCTCCTAACATGTGGGGTTTAGCTGATATGACTGCTGCATGAGTCAAAAGCAAGAACACCAGTATTTCATGTCAGCTGCTCTCATTCGAACCAAATTTAGATACCGATTGTTTCTGCTTTAGTTGCTACTCGGTAGAGTTCACTCTCGCATCACTCCCAGGTGACCCCTTCTGTCCAATCAGGTGCCCGCAGTCCATCTGCACAAAGCTCACCTGGAAGACTGCAGACAGACTGACCTCACCTGTTTCAGGGGAGAGTGCATGCTGCCCTCTTTCAGAATGACACAATGCAGTTGCACATTCCAAACTGACAGAAAATAGGAGCCAAATAGATAAATTCAATAGAAATATATTTTATTGTTACATTAAAAAATACTTTATTTTAAATATTACTTTTTTATGCAAAGCTGAGAGTTTGCAGCGATGCAGAGTGTGCAGTCAGAGTGAGTTGCAGATGGCGTGTCTCTTGCACACGGCGGGGTGGTTTGGGGGAGGTTCTCCTCCGCCTCCTGGTGAATCTGGTCTCTCAGTGGCTGCAGGCCCGGCTCCATGGGCTCCTCCCCCGCCTCCAGGCTCATGTTGTGCATGACGCAGCAGGCGGTCACGGCTGCACGGCTGCTCCTCACAGGCTGCATGTGCAACGAGTTCAGCCGCCTGAAGCGACTCTTCAGCAGGCCAAACGCACGCCCCGCCGCGGCGGCCGCCGCCAGCAGCCGGCGGTTGTAGCGCTTCTGAGGGGCGGTGAGGCTGCGGGCCCCGAAGGGCGTCATCAGGTGCTGGGACAGCGGGTACGCCGAGTCCCCGATCAGATGCATCCCGTCAGGGAGCAGCAGCTGCGGCGTGCGTTCCAAGACCCGCGCAACGTCCGTTTGCCGAAACACCCTGGCGTCAGGCCAGCTGCCGGGGTGGTCCACGTTGATGTGGAGGAAGCTGCCGCCAGGGTCGGTGAAGGCTGTCAGGTTTAGCGAATAGAACTCCTTGCAGTTGAAGTATTCCTCAGGGCAGTCTTCCTCCTGCGGCTTCACAATGCGAACGTGACAGGCGTCCACCACGGCGAGCGTGTGCGGGAACCCCGCACGGCGGAAGGCTCGCTCGATGCGCTGCGCGTCGGCTTGCCTTGGCCAGGTGATGCGCTGCTGACAGCGTGACGCGATCACACGGCACACGGCATGGATGTGGCTGCTCAGGTCCGACCTGCTAGTGCTGAAGCGCTCGGCTACACTCTCATAGGGCTCCAGGTTCCCCAGCGTCCACAGACAGGCCAACAGCGCCTCCTGCAGGGGCCACCATGTACCTGCCTGGCTGCTGTAATGGGTCTGCAGCTCCATCATCAGTTCCTGACAAAATGATTAAAACAGCAACACAGTCGCTAATGCTAATGTCACTTCACCCTTACATACTACATACTGTTCAGCTCATATATATGTTATATACATAGGAACGACCCTTACCTCGACAATCCCCGGACTGAGTCTAAAGTGAGTCCTAAAGACACTCGGGGTGTAGTGAAATGCCACGTCCTTCACAAACGGTGCTTTAACTTTTGGTATATCCCTGTATCAAAAACATATATTAATCTAATTATAAACGAACAAATACATAAGGTACAATGACTCGAGGTTTTGTAACTGTACCCTTTCAGTTGAGCAGTTCATTTTGGATGTAGTTGCTAATAATATCGTCAGTATGAATGGGTAAAGGAATCTCATGAGCTTCAGTTAAACAGTTTGTGAAGCACTAGTGATCACTAGCCAGCAAACTGGCCAAGCTAACGTTAAACTGTAACTAAGATATATCGCTCAAACAGTGGCATAACTGTCATCTCAGTTACTTTTTCTAGGTCATCAGAGTAGCTAACTAAATGGTACAGTTGGCAGGGTAACTATCGAAGGTACACAGAACAGTAGGAAGAACGTGGTTTGTGATGCATAATGTATGTATTTAATGTCGAAAATACAGAACTACAACTTCCATCTCTGCAAGGCTCAGGTCTAACACACAATATGACGCGCTACCTTCTCTGTCTTTTTCCGTCTAGTATTTGGAGAAGGAATGGTATTTCAATTGCATCGACTTCCTCCGCAGCTAGAAACGCTACGGCCAGGTCGGCCATATTCGCGGCGGTTTGTCTGTGGCTGCAGTCTTCCTGTTCGCTGGAGTTTTGAAGCTTGTGGAAATCCAGGAGAGCGCATTTTTCTCACCTCCAGCACATGAGGAGTGGTCACAAAACCAGTACTAATATTTCTGCTTCCAGACAGTTTCACAGCCATGAGCTGCATGAAGCAGCAGCCAGCAGCATTATGCCCATGAAATCCGTCAAAATAAAAGCCCCCCAATTAACGTCATTCTTAGGGGAATCGTTACTTCTAAAACGCGGTTATTAACGTTATTGAACGTTCAGAGGAACGTTGCCTGTTATATGTACTTTGACAAGAATTTTAATATTTTATATAATAATACTGCTTAATCGGTATATTAATATACTGAATGATTTCAGGTGTTTAACATCCTTGATTTTATAAAACATACTAAAACATCTAAAGCAGTGGGTAATAGTTTAGTATTAGTTTTTTTTTTTGTCTACATTCACCTGCAGATGATAAACTAGTAGGAACAGGGAGAGTAATTGGAATGGGATCATTAACACTTGACTGAATTAAAAGCTAATTCTTTTCTATTGCCTGATTATAATTACAGATTGCCATCATACCTGTGAAGTCTTCCTGATTGCCCCCATTTTTTTTGTTCAACAAATTCAAATAAAAAGTGCCACCTGTGTCCGTAGTATCCGTATACAAAGGGCAGGCACCTGTCCCCGGCACATTTATTTTCGACCCAATGAAAGTGGAGTTTTAAAAGCAAAGCAATGTGTGATTATGTACTGCTCCAGCGATCACTTAATGAGGAGCTGCATGTGATTGCTGTGTGATTATGTGACCTAGCTCATGGCAGAAGCCTTGGAGCTGAAAATGGCTGCCCTGACTCTGGGAAGAGTAATGGGGGAAACGGCCATGGAAGTTACTGTTGAGATGGTGGTGGAGGAACAGGAAGCAACAGCTGTTGCTATGGCGGCAGCAGCAGTCTGTAAGACATCCCATCGCTATCAAAGTTCCCAACCCCACTATAATTAAGACATGTATTATTATTGAATTACAGTTTTTGCGTGCAGTCCACTGACACTCCAATGTCCAAGTCCTGTATTTTGAATTTATGACTGAATAAAACACATTTTTTTGTTAATTTATGTCAATGTTGCTGAATATAAAGCAGATGTTAGAAATGCTATTTTCTAATTGCTATTTTATGTTCAAATTACTTATATTAGTGATTTAGTGTAATTTCTACATTGTTGCAGAGGACTGTATCATGACAACCTTGACCCAGAAGTACTTTTCTTAGTGCTGCTGGCAGAACACAAGGTTAGTCATGAATGCTTTGCACTACCACACCAAACCAAAATGACAGTTTTTTTTAAACAACATCTAGGATTTCTGAAGTTAGCCATTGATTATACCTAGTCCTTGACGGAAAACGTTTTTCAGAGATCTTCAGTAAAGTCTTGTTATGTAGAACTAGGCCTCATCCACATGTGGCACATGCACCCTGTGATGCAGTGTTCACTTTTGGTTCATCTTTTTTTGAAGGAACTCCTACTGGCACTTTTTGTTTAGTAAATGCTGACATTTTGAGAGCAAAGTGTTTGAAACTATTTTACTGGATTCAACATTTTAGAATAAATTAGCATTCATTTGTAGGAATCCTAATTTATTATGCAACATTGTGACATCAGCCTGTCCCAGCAATTACACAACAATAAAACCATAAACTGATCCCTGTAGGAGCTCCCAGACTCTCCTCCACAGGTTATAGGAGTTCAACAACCCTTTCACAGAGGTGCAAAACACCAAGTCCTTCCCCCGTCCTTCACCTCCATTTTATGGCTGTGTTTTAATTCAAAGACAATAAAAGGAGAACACATGAAGAGCTACTGGAAGATTACATCAAATGACAAACTACCTCTTTACCTTCATAAAGTTTTAATGAGTTCTAACTTTAACCTGCAGTTACAAAGCATTAGCCTCTATATTTATCCCACTGTTACACAGCGTTAGCTTAAACCCTCAACTTATTGTTACTTACTATTACACAGTGCTAGCTTTAGCTACTAAATTTAACCTGCTGTTAAAGAGCATTTGATATGGCCTCAAATTGTAATCGGATCCCTCACATAAATCTCTGATTTACACAAACAGCTATTTTCTAAATGAATCTTTTGCCCAGCTTCCCTGAATCATGACTGCACGTAGTTCAAGTTTAACTGGAGTAAAGCTAAACTGCAGCTCAGCTAGGCCGGGTCGCTGAACTCACTGCATCCTGGGTCCAAACAGCCACTATCACTTCCTGCTGACCCCTGCTGCAGGAGCAAGGAGTCAGTGGCAGAAACACAAATTTGAACCTCCATGTTGGACGGCAGATATAGGCCTGAAAAGGACCTGACATTTCATTGGTGATGCACAAAAACAGGCTCTGTGGATTTAACTTAATCATAGTTGTATTACAATTGGGAAGCCCTTGTGAGTCAGTTTTCATTTTTTCAAACAAAATGAAGATGAATTAACTAAGCAAAAATATTTTTATGGTTGTACCACCTGAACTCAGTTAGAGAAGAGTCCGATAAAAAAGGATGAAACCAATCTGTTTGACAAACACACAGCCCAGCAGCCTTCAACAGAAAGATTCTGTGCGTGTGCATGGTCTAATGCTTCCACAAGAGGGCGCTGTTGCAAGTAAATTTGCAATTTACAGTCTCCCTGCAGATCAGCCTGGGCTTTAACCCCTCCTCCTCACAGACACATTAACACAGCTGGCAGCATTTAATCCACTGATGGCATTAAAATTCCTTAGCACACTCAGATGCATTAAAACATAGCACAGAGTGTTTTTCCGACCAATATTTGTAGGGAATGTCTATTGAAAGTTCTTGTTATGTACATGGGAAAGCAGAGTCTCTCATCAAATTGATATTTTCCAAATCCCGAATTAAGTGTGGAAATCTGGAGAGTTTTTGTGCATACACACCATTTATAAACCATTGTATAAATGAGGTACATTCGCAGCAGCTTGATAGCTCAGTCACACTGGTCTGTCAGCAATCCGCATCAGCAACCTGTTGGCTGTGTCTCAGGGCAGCTGTATTTTAGAGCAGCTGTATTTTGGTTAAATGAACAGTGGGTACAGCTGCTCTGAAATTGGGCCCATCTGTCTGAGCCCACAGAATCCCCACCCCACCCTCCCACGGATGTGACATGACACCGTTCACCAGAAACACGTGTGTTATAATGAAAAGGGTTTGTGGCTCCTGTGCCGATTCTGTGCTGTGAAGGTTTTTTGCTCCTCTGTAAAGCTGCAAACCACTGAATATGGAGGAAACCAGAGTGGGCAGGTTACCATGGAGCTGGCAGTGTGATGGGTTCCTGTCTCCCAGGAACAGCCTTTACGCCACACCTGTCAGAGGCTCCTGTGCCCATAAATGTGCGGTTTATTGCACACCTGTGCCCAGGTGAGTAACACACACCTTCATCCCTATCAGCCCAGGTGAGTAACAGTCTGCACAGAACACAAATGACACTGTCAGTGAAATGCTGTGATGTCACTGATCAAACATTCAGACTATGAGCCCCGTCCTGCCCAGCTCTCCACTGTCTCATCCTTCCGCTGGCTTTGGTTTTTCTGAGGATGAGCAGGTAAAACACCTGGAGCTGTGAGAGCAGCGACTGTGCCTCGTTCAGGATTGAAGCTCACAGTCATCAGGGGCAGGTGCATCACACCCGAGGAAGCTGGTCTGTGTTGTGCAATGACTCATGCTTATTTTGTTATCAGGAGAAATTTATTACAAACGGAAATATTGAGCCCAGTTTGTACACAACCCACACGACCCTGTTTTTCATTGTGATTTTAGTGACGGCCCCAAAAGCTCACCATCATATGCACTCTTCCTTTCTTTTTGTATCCCTCTCTCTGTCTGTCCCCTCTCTCTCTCTGTCCCTTGTGTGTGTGTGTCCTCTCTGTCCTTCTGTGTGTGTGTGTGTGTGTGTTCCTCTCTCTCTGTCCCTTGTGTGTGTGTGTGTGTGTGTGTGTGTCTCTCTGTCCCTTCTGTGTGTGTGTGTGTGTGTGTGTGTGTGTGTGTGTGTGTGTGTGTGTGTGTGTGTGTGTGTGTTCTCTCTCTCTGTCCCTTCTGTGTGTGTGTGTGTGTGTGTGTGTGTGTGTGTGTGTGTGTGTGTGTGTGTGTGTGTTCTCTATCTCTGTCCCTTGTGTGTGTGTTCCTCTCCCCTGCAGTGTGACCTGCAGGGGCTCATAGCTGCTTTCTGATTGTAATTTAGCGCAGTGACCTGGCCTTGACCGCCAGAGCTGTGCCTTTTGTCCCACTCAGTCCTTTCATAACAAACCCGCCCCCCCCAAACCCCACAACACAAGCCCACACCCCAAAACCTCACAACACCGGCCCACATTACCCCCAAAAAAACCCCACAACCCGGGCCCAAAACCTCACAAACCCCTCTCCCCCAAAACCCCCAAACCCCACCCCCTCAAAACAGACAGACTGTCACGTCAGTGTGTTCATCTACGCCTGTAATCTGCATCATTCTTATCAGCATCATTCAAACTGGTCCAAGCGCTGCTCACAGAAAAACATTTTCACATCAATCCTCTTGCATCAGAGCTCATGTCACCTGCAGATCGATAGTTGAAAAGGGCAGGAGGGCTGAGGTACGTGTGCCGCGTGTGAGGTCAACTGGCCAGACTTTGACCCCTCCTCCCCATGGGCAAACAGCTGACCAGGGCCCGCCTCAGGCCCCGCCCCCTGCTCAGCCCCCAGCCAAGGACAGGGATCCACAGAAAACTCATCAATAAGAACCATCCAGAACACTGAGAATATGGCATTATCCAGCCCAAGAAAAAATTAACGTCATACTACTCAGGTCAGGAGTCACATGCCTGTGAGACACGAGGATGAAAAACTGCAGAAACGCTGTTAATCTCATTTTACTCCACATTCAGCCCAAACCCTACAGTTATGGGGAGCAGGAGTCTCCATTTTACAACTGAGGATCAAAGGGCTTCCACTCAGCCCCTGGCAGCCCTGACAGAGCCAGACACACACCAACTGACACACACAGACCATCATAGAAGCACTGACAGAGCCAGACACACACCGACTGACACACACAGACCATCATAGAAGCACTGACAGAGCCAGACACACACCGACTGACACACACAGACCATCATAGAAGCACTGACAGAGCCAGACACACACCGACTGACACACACAGACCATCATAGAAGCACTGACAGAGCCAGACACACACCGACTGACACACACAGACCATCATAGAAGCACTGACAAAGCCAGACACACACAGAGCGACACACACAGAACGTCAGAGCAGCACTGACAGAGCCAGAAACATACCAACTGACACACACTGACCATCAGAGCAGCACTGACAGAGCCAGAAACATACCAACTGACACACACTGACCATCAGAGCAGCACTGACAGAGCCAGAGACACACTAACTGACACACAGACCATCAGAGCAGCACTGACAGAGCCAAACACAGACAGACCGTCAGAGCAGCACTGACAGAACCAGGCACAGACAGACTGACACACACAGATGGTCAGAGCAGGAGAGCGCATGTCTGTCAGCAGCTTCCCACAGACTGTGCTGCACATTAAGTCACTTTCATACGCTATGACTTTACAGTAGGTCTTATGTGTGCGCCTCCATAAGAGATTAAAATGTTACAATGACAACATTCCCTCAGCTGTCTCAGAACGTTTATTGATCCCACAAATTTATGTTAAAGTGTCAGAAAAACATTCCAGCCACCTTTCCTAGATAATTATAACTTATTCATGGAAATATATTATGGATTACAGTGTCATAGACAAATCAGTTATGTTCTGAACTAAAGCAATGAAATTGCAAATTGGTTCAACAATTCTATACACATCTGTGTGAGTGCACACAAATAATGTAGTGTATCTGTGTGAGAGAGTGTGTGTGTGTGTGTGTGTGTGTGATGTACCCATGAGTGATATGCGTATCTATGTAAGAGTAAACGTGTGTGTGTGTGTGTGTGTGTGTGTGTGTGTGTGTGTGTGTGTGTGTGTGTGTGTGTGTGTGTGTGTGTGTGTGTGTGTGTGTGAGTGTGTGTGAGTATGTGTGTATGTTCCACAGAGATGCTTGTGCTCTGTAGTGAGCTGTGCTTATATATTCAGGTATGCTATTCTGTCCACTGAAATCTGTGAGGTCAACAGATGCGTACCTGCTACCTGTTTACTTTCACAATAAATCAATTTGCTTATCGGGGATAGGCCTCTGTGCTAGGCACCGACGAGATAACCGGCACGGAGCAATAATGCATGGCCTTCAGCTACCCCCAACCTGTCAGAGCAAACACTGCTCCAGTCTGTCACAAAGAGCCATATGCTCTGGAAAAGCACTACAGTTATGAGACCTCGCTGATGAGAGCTTCCCCATGACTGTGAAGGTAACTTACTCAGTTTTAATAAAGGAAGTTATTGCTATTCATGCACTCATAATCCGAGTTTACACCATCATGACAAACACAATCAGGGGTGAGAAATGAGTTTAGTCCATTAAATAGCAGCAGTGAGTCTGTACCATCGGACCAACGGCAGGGCATGAACCCTGAGGCGAACCCAGCTGAGAGAACACACCACAGGAAGCCACACCTGGTCACCAGGTAAATCAGACATGGAAATCATGTGCGCATGCAAGGGGATGTTCTGATTCATGTTAACAAAGAGGGGTTCCCCAGAGCTGAGCTTTGGGAACCCCGCAGGTGCGTTGGTCCGTTGGTACAGAAACCCGACACTGCTGTGGATGTGGCAGCACTCTGCCTGTGGCTTTGGGAGGGGCCACAGAGCTCTCCACAGAGCAGCAGCACACTGTGCAGTGTGGTGGGTTACAAGCTGGGCTTGTGTTTCTGAGGTCGCAGGTTCCAGCCACTTTATTAAGTGCCCAGGTGCATAAGTGTGTAAAACATGAGCCATCAGTCACTATGGGTAAGACTGTCTGCTAAATGCACTGCACTGCATTCAAACCCAGGGCTGCAGCTGCAGCATTACAGCAGTGCAGTGCAGTGTAATCTAAGAGGCTGCATGTGGCTGAAGGAGCTGATAACCTCCCACCCCCACTGCATTACAGTACAGCCATTTACTATACTACTGCATTACAGTACAGCCATTTACTATACTACTGCATTACAGTACAGCCATTTACTATACTACTGCATTACACTACAGCCATTTACTATACTACTGCATTACACTACAGCCATTTACTTTACTGCATTACACTACAGCCATTTACTATACACTGCATTACACTACAGCCATTTACTATACTACTGCATTACACTACAGCCATTTACTATACTACTGCATTACACTACAGCCATTTACTATACTACTGCATTAAACTACAGCCATTTACTATACTACTGCATTACACTACAGCCATTTACTATACTACTGCATTACACTACAGCCATTTACTATACTATTGTATTACACTACAGCCATTTACTATACTACTGAATTACACTACAATCATTTACCTAATTCTCTAATCCAGAGCATCTTATAAATTAGGGGAACATGAGTAAGAAAGTAACATAAGTAACCCAAATAACATGAACAATTTTGCCAGACCTGCATAACAACAATCCCAGACCAGAAAGTATATGCATGGCATTACGAAAGTACTAATGCTATAACTAAAGCCTGAATACCAACAGTGAATAAATAACAAACCATGCTATGAAAAAAACATAAAACCATAAAAACAATATCACTAAACCATAAAAATCAGGTGTTTATGACTGGCAAAGTAATGTGAGGAATTGTCGCCATCTTAAAGCAGCTGAGATGTGTCCTCAGGTTTGTGCTTCCCTGTTTACACTGCCTTTAATACTCAGCTATACCGCATACTGTGCAATGTTTTCAGCCCTCTGTGAAGGGGAAGTCACTTCTGAATCACACAGCTCAAGTTGCTTTATAGATTTAAGTGTTCATGTTGATGAGTTCTGAAAAATGTTTTCTTCGGGAAAACAATCACTTAAGGAATTCCAACTGAAATACGAACTAGGTCATCTTCTCTCAGTATACCAGGTCCAGCCTAGCTTCAGTCAAACCCCTGTGTCACTGTGGGAGCCCCAGTATGACAGAGTAATACCTCAGGGTGCTGAGACAGTTATGAGTTACGCTCACAGAAATGGCATGATCTGCTTCAGCTGTGCCAGCGTGGGGGGGCCACGGTTGAGTGGTGTAGGGTGGTGTTGAGACTTCCCATGGTTGGGTGGTGTAGGGTGCTGTAGGGTGGTGTTGAGGCTGCCTGTGGTTGGGTGGTGTAGGGTGGTGTTGAGGCTGCCCGTGGTTGGTGGTGTGGTGGTGTGAGGCTGCGTGGTTGGGTGGTGTAGGGTAGGGTGGTGTTGAGGCTGCCCGTGGTTGGGTGGTGTAGGGTGGTGTAGGGCGGTGTAGGGTGGTGTTGAGGCTGCCCATGGTTGGGTGGTGTAGGGTGGTGTTGAGGCTGCCCGTGGTTGGGTGGTGTAGGGTGGTGTTGAGGCTGCCGTGGTTGGGTGGTGTAGGGTGGTGTTGAGGCTGCCCGTGGTTTGGTGGTGTAGAGCGGTGTAGGGTGGTGTTGAGGCTGCCATTGGTTGGGTGGTGTAGGGTGGTGTAGGGCGGTGTAGGGTGGTGTTGAGGCTGCCTGTGGTTGGGTGCTGTAGGGTGGTGTTGAGGCTGCCCGTGGTTGGGTGCTGTAGGGTGGTGTTGAGGCTGCCCGTGGTTGGGTGGTGTGAGGGTGGTGTTGAGGCTGCCCATGGTTGGGTGCTGTAGGGTGGTGTTGAGGCTGCCTGTGGTTGGGTGCTGTAGGGTGGTGTTGAGGCTGCCTGTGGTTGGGTGGTGTAGGGTGGTGTTGAGGCTGCCATGGTTGGCTGTGAGCTGGGCTAACCCTACATTTAAGGCTTGATCTGACAGCACCCCGCCCGTGACACTGACCCACTGAGACATGACGCTGCGCGACGTCTCCACTGCACAGCGCAGGTAACTCAGGTGTGTTTGCTTTGGCCTCCTTCCAGCTCATTAGGTGTGAGCTGGCAGCTCTCAGGGCCGTTCAGCCTCAGTCTGATTGCTCTGGCAGGCCTTGGTAGCTTGGTACCGGCTGGGTTAATGACAGAGGTAAACAAGATAAGCGTCGCCCCCCCGCTCTCCCCACCCGCTCCAACCTGTTAATCAGGTAGATTCCATTGAGAAAAGCTTATCTCTGGCACTCGGAGCGTCCAGGGCCGGGCTGTTTTTCACTGAGGGAATGTTGTTCCGGGAGGGTCAAGGTTACCTGGTTTTACACAGAGGGGTTGGCTCTATAAATAGAAGCTTCACACAGGGAGGCTGGTGCAGAGAATAGCCTCAGTCAGAGTGTACAGAGCCTTCAGCACACACCTGTACACACCTGAAACCTCATCTAAACGGCAGGGATAGGCAGTGCTTTTGCGGAAGGATGTCTCACACAGACGAGCCGAGAAGCAGGTGTCGGTGTTCGGGGACTAGGGAGCGGCAGTCCAACGCGATTCTATACAACATCCTGAGCCGGCAGGAGGACTGCGAGCCCACCCCCCCAGAGAGGCCGGGCTGCAGTACATCCCCAAACAGCTGTCACTGCGAGACGCCGCGCACCGTGTGCCTGCGCACCCCCGATGAGACCTGCCAGGGGGCATCGGCCGTGCTGGTCAAAACCATTCGCTTTATGAGGAGCCTTCCATCCTTCCAGCAGCTCCCGCCCTGCGACCAGCTGGCCCTGTTGCACGCCTGCTGGGCCCCCGTCTTTATCCTGGGCCTGGCCCAGGACGGCCTGGACTTCCAGGTGAGCGAAACGCCGGCCTGCGGCCTGCTAAAGAGCATCCTGTTGAATGGGCCGGAGCCACACAGCGCTACAGCGCCCCCCACAGGCCGGGCTCAGCCCACGCTGCCCGCCGTGCACAAACTCAAAGCCTGTCTGCACAAGTTCTGGAGCCTGGACCTCACGCCCAAGGAGTACGCCTACCTCAAAGGAGCCATGCTCTTCAATCCAGGTGAGGCCCCAAACGCAGCGCCTGCAGCGCCGAGCCTCATGCATTAACCTTAATGACAGCTCAACGCACGCAAGCACTTCCTGTCGGGGTCTTTGCGACTCTGATGGCCTTAGTTATCCTTTCACATAGCACCACTACATCTGTGAACCTGTGTGAGGACACTTTCTTTTGCTTATTTACACTGAGTAACAGCTTCTGGCAAATGAACCTAGTTTAATGTTTCCTTTGATTTTACCTTAACTGCTTTTTAAAATATTTGAATCTGGAGACTTTATGTTCTGTTACAGCTTTATATCCAGTAAAGTGCTGGGGGTTTCTCTAAAGATCGTAGTGTGCGCTGTGCACTGATCCCAGTGCAGTGGGAGGGGAGGCAGAGAGCTGGGGGGATGTGGGAGGGCTGATCCCAGTGCAGTGGGAGGGGAGGCAGAGAGCTGGGGGGATGTGGGAGGGCTGATCCCAGTGCAGTGGGAGGGGAGACAGAGAGCTGGGGGGATGTGGGAGGGCTGATCCCAGTGCAGTGGGAGGGGAGGCAGAGAGCTGGGGGATGTGGGAGGGCTGATCCCAGTGCAGTGGGAGGGGAGGCAGAGAGCTGGGGGATGTGGGAGGGCTGATCCCAGTGCAGTGGGAGGGGAGGCAGAGAGCTGGGGGATGTGGGAGGGCTGATCCCAGTGCAGTGGGGGGAGGCAGAGAGCTGGGGGTATGTGGGAGGCTGATCCCAGTGCTGGGGGAGGCAGAGAGCTGGGGGATGTGGGAGGGCTGATCCCAGTGCAGTGGGGAGGAGGCAGAGAGCTGGGGTGATGTGGGAGGGCTGATCCCAGTGCAGTGGGAGGGAGGCAGAGAGCTGGGGGATGTGGGAGGGCTGATCCCAGTGCAGTGGGAGGGGAGGCAGAGAGCTGGGGGATGTGGGAGGGCTGATCCCAGTGCAGTGGGAGGGGAGGCAGAGAGCTGGGGGATGTGGGAGGGCTGATCCCAGTGCAGTGGGGGAGGCAGAGAGCTGGGGGGATGTGGGAGGGCTGATCCCAGTGCAGTGGGAGGGGAGGCAGAGAGCTGGGGGGATGTGGGAGGGCTGATCCCAGTGCAGTGGGAGGGGAGGCAGAGAGCTGGGGGATGTGGGAGGGCTGATCCCAGTGCAGTGGGAGTGGGAGGAGGCAGAGAGCTGGGGGATGTGGGAGGGCTGATCCCAGTGCAGTGGGAGGAGGCAGAGAGCTGGGGGATGTGGGAGGGCTGATCCCAGTGCAGTGGGAGGAGGCAGAGAGCTGAGGGGATGTGGGAGGGCTGATCCCAGTGCAGTGGGAGGGGAGGCAGAGAGCTGGAGGGATGTCAGAGGGCTGATCCCAGTGCAGTGGGAGGACATGACATCAGATCAGCTGTGGACTGTCTCAGGTAGATCCAAGCTCACACTTTTGATTAGAATGTTAGTACCGGGTAAAGTACCAATATAAATTTAGAATACATATAAAATAAACTCACTATAAAGACAACTTCTTCCCAATAAGACAATGAACTTCACCATCATTTCGTTTGTGACATTCTGAATTTCCATTTTGCCTCTCATCACGTCCTGTCACTGGATTGGTGATGAAGTGGTTTAAGCTGATGATGGGGTTAGGGTAAAGCTGATCTTGTGCTTGTACTGAATCGCCATGCTTTTGTTGACATCGCTGCCCCGTTTGTGTCCTGCGCAGATGTGCCGCACCTGAAGGCTTCGCTGTTCATCGAGGGCCTGCAGCAGGAGGCCCAGCATGCATTGCAGGAGGTGGTGCTGCCGCTGCACCCGCACGACCGCGGCCGCTTCGCGCGCATCCTCCTCACAGCCTCCGCGCTCAAGACCATCAACCCCAGCCTAGTCACAGAGCTCTTCTTCCGCCCAATCATCGGCCCCGCGGACCTGCAGGAGCTCTTAGCCGAGATGCTTTTCATGAGATAAAGCAGCGCGACATTCCATGTGCCTGCTCGGAGACGCGTGCGCACCTGGTGCGTGTGAAGACGGTGGCACACAAAGCCGCGGCGGAACACTCGCGGCCCCAGAGTTTGGGCGGCAGAGACGGGGACACGCACACGGCCGATGAAAGACTTGGCAAGTGGCGGCAGAAGATGTCCTGTGGGCAGAACAAGGAAACACGTCACAAAAAACGTGCTTCTGCTTCACAATGTACAAGTTCTACTAGAGTAGAACGCACCCTATCAGCAATGCCAGGACAAAAAGCCTGTTTTATATATACTATTGTTTACATTCTATTATTGCACAACTTAAGTTATGTAGAAACACAATGCGCCATTTTAAGGGTTTTCTGTTTCCACGTGAGGCTGTGTCTAGGCCTCTAAAATTGTGACTTTGCCTCGGTTGGCCAGATTCGGGTCACAATGTGGACTGAGGCAATATATTCACATCTTATGATGTATGTGTGTGATCCAAGTAAGGAATGTTTATGTGTGCATGTGTGTGTTAAATGGGGCTGAGAGCAACCATATTTGATGTTTTACAATTTTGTAAGCAGTGTTTATATAAGGGATTACTTAAATACTTGAATAAATAATATTTTTATAAATTAAATGAGTAGTTTTTTATGTGAAATATGTTAGAAGTACATTCTCTGTGGGTGAAACTGGGCTGTAACTTAACTTTGGCTAGGTAGGAGACAAGCTTTTGCCCACAGACACAAAGAGTCTGAAAAATTCAAAAAGAGCAGGCTCAATGATCTTTATTTGGATATTTAGCCAATACTTACATTTTCATTCGATATTGATTACCATTTAACTGTATGGCATTACATTCAGACGTTTTCATCCAAAAAAAAAAAAACTTACAGTAAAGGACAAAAATATTTCATAACCATTCATAGAATATCAGGACCGGGGTACTAACCAATTAGCGCTCCAAGTAGAAGTCGAATGTATTAGAAAAACTAACAGCCTATAACCCTTCTGTTGCTTCCATAACTATTCTCATGAGTTTGAAATTATATGATAATCAGCAGAGGGAAAACGTTATGATAAATGTAACTAATAATAAACTACATGCATCTCTTACCATGCACATCTTTTTCCAAACTTGTCTGTTTTTACAAATACAAAATGCGCTGTAAATGACATTTTTGGTGGGATATCATCGATAACAAACATGGATCACAGCAGATTTCAAGTTCCTTTAGATAGCTCCCAGATAACAACCACCTCAAAAGCAAACAGAAGACACTGCATTGTTTAACCTGCTGTTTGTACATTTAAGTGACAGTTTTATCAAGAAACCTACAATAAACATTAAACTATCACAATGTTTAAATTATCCTCAGAAGTGTGTAATCCCAGTCGCCCTTCAGTGAAGTAACATGTAGCCTTCAGGACACTCTATAAATGGTAGCGATCTTTGGGGCGATATTTATTCTCGTGGCCTCGGCTCGAAATGCGTTAAATTACCCGATGTGATATTCCAAATGCAGTCCTGAAGTAGCGATTGCCTCAATGGCAAAGCAGTAACTTGCCCCTGAACTGCCGAGAGTACCAGGTACGGGCAGCTCCGTGTTTGCTGAAGGCCAGGCGGTGCTTTCCTGCCTGTTTGTCATGGCGGTGACGGAATCGGGTCAACGACACGCAGGTCGCTCACCTTGCCTGGTGGGGCGCCAACTCTGCCGCGTGTGATACGGCGGACGCATACGTAACACAGCGATAAAAAGGTCATGCTGACTAGTAAATACTGACTCCAAGTGCTGGTTGACGCTGTTAAAATAGTGCATATTTTGACATATTTTACGAGCGGTATACTCAAATATAAATAATTCACATGAAAAGGGTAAATCAGTTTTCGGTATATCTGTATGATATATCTGTCAGTTTCTCACTTGTATTGGTTCCTCATTTTTCAAACATGGGAACAATGATTTTATTGCATTGCATTTCAAATAGCAGTGCCAGTAACCTTTCAATAGAGATTTGGAGTAAAACAGCCCAGGCTTCTTCACTCTGATAGACTATCACACTTCTGTTATTTCTCAGTCCTTTACCCCTTCTTATTTTAAAGAGAATAAGTCAGTTTCAGAGCTTGCGTGATTACTCACAATTTATACGGTGATTAACACAGATCAGGTTTAAGTCATTTTCTTGTGAACACAACCCTGATTAACTCAGCGCACTCATTCCTGATCTTGGGTTGGTTGATACTGCTCCCTGCTGCTCTCTGGTTTGCTTGCACTGTGCTATACATGCCCAATGATTGGCTCAGAGTTCAAGATTCATCACTACCGCTGTTAAATTCTGCTTTCTGATTGGTCTTGGAACAGTTTTAGCTCTATCTCATCAGGATGCAGTCCATCTCTAACACGCTCCCTCAGCAAAAGGCCGATCCAGCCGTCTAAAGGGCTGCATGCAGCTCCATGTGTCAGATCCAGCCGTCTAAAGGGCTGCATGCAGCTCCATGTGTGTAAAGGGCTGCATGCATCCATGTGTCAGATCCAGCCGTCTAAAGGGCTGCATGCAGCTCCATGTGTCAGATCCAGCCGTCTAAAGGGCTGCATGCAGCTCCATGTGTCAGATCCAGCCGTCTAAAGGGCTGCATGCAGCTCCATGTGTCAGCGTGCAGATGAAGCACATCCTTCATTTCACTGCTTTCTCTGTGGAGCGCCACCCAGCAGTGGTCACATGGGAAAGGGTCCTTCCATTTTTCCTGTGGGGACCGTGGATGGCTGGGAAAGGTATTTCAATTACCGTTTGTCTCCCCCCTGTGGTGAGAATTAAAAAAGGCTGTTTCTGTTGCTACAGCTACACCACTTCCCTGCAGGTGAGGAGAAGTAAAAACAGGAAATAAGAAAAGGATCAAAATGCAAAATGCTCTGATGATGACGACAACATCCTCACTCACTCCAGTCCTGGAGGGCCGCAGTGTCTGCAGGTTTAACTCCAGTCCTGGAGGGCCGCAGTGTCTGCAGGTTTAACTCCAGTCCTGGAGGGCCGCAGTGTCTGCAGGTTTAACTCCAGTCCTGGAGGGCTGCAGTGTCTGCAGGTTTAACTCCAGTCCTGGAGGGCCGCAGTGTCTGCAGGTTTAACTCCAGTCCTGGAGGGCCGCAGTGTCTGCAGGTTTAACTCCAGTCCTGGAGGGCCGCAGTGTCTGCAGGTTTAACTCCAGTCCTGGAGGGCCGCAGTGTCTGCAGGTTTAACTCCGATCCTGGAGGGCCGCAGTGTCTGCAGGTTTAACTCCAGTCCTGGAGGGCCGCAGTGTCTGCAGGTTTAAGTGAAAAAGCTTCACAAATGGGGAACGGAGTTGAACACCCCAGATCCGGTGGAATGTTGCTGCTATTGAAGTCAGGCTGACTCCTGGAACATTAAACTACTCAAAGTGCAGAATTTTAAATTAAACCCTCTCGCATGTGCTCTTATCCAGACAGACTGGGGGACAGCTGGGAGAAGCATCTGCAACACAACAGAGACAAAGACAGTCATACAAACTGGTTCAAACCGACTGCAGTAAAACCTGCTGAAAACCAGTTTTTAAAAGTACCATAGCGAGTACAGGTGAATTCCACAGCCGAGGAGACAGTGAGCTGCATCTCTGTGAAGAGGAAGGCTGTTCTGCCATGTGTAAAACACACAGGCACAGAGAACTACGAGACACCAAACACACAGGCACAGAGAACTACGAGACACCAAACACACAGGCACAGAGAACTATGAGACACCAAACACACAGGCACAGAGAACTACGAGACACCAAACACATAGGCACAGAGAACTATGAGACACCAAACACACAGGCACAGAGAACTATGAGACACCAAACACACAGGCACAGAGAACTATGAGACACCAAACACACAGGCACAGAACTCTTCACCAGAGCTATTCATTCACACCAGAGCATGTCATAAATGTACAACATTAAAAGGAGAGATGTTAGCTGTGTGAAAGCCGCGCTGAATTCCATGTGAAAAGGATGACTCCATGTGAAAGGGTGTATATGATGAGCATGCTGAGTGATAGTGTTGAGGTATTGCACTTGCTGTGTCAGCCTTAGCCATGGGGAACCTGCAGCGCTGCCAGCAGCAGACAGAGCGAGGAGGAGAGCGGCCGTTTGTCCTGCGCTGACACGGTGTGTCCCTGAGCCACTTCAGCTCTCAGTATCAGATTTCACACACCCCCCCCAGCACAGAAATCAGGGCCGGGGGGGGGGGGGGCAGAGCGAGGTGGAAATCCGCCCCCACCCCTCCAGCGAGGATTGAATTTCCTCTGCTCTGTTAGAACCAGCTAGACTGGTTTGAGGTGTTAGAGTGTGTGAGAGAGACTGTGTGACTGTATGCGTTAAAGAGCACATGTGAGTGTGCGTGTGTGTGAAGCTGGCCTGGTCCTGGGGGTGCTGTTGAGGTCTTAGGGTACAGCAGGATTGGGGGGTCACTGGATGAGAGCTGGCTGAGCCCACAGGAAATCACCTTCATCTATCTGCTTCATGCCCTCAGTGCCCTCACTGAATATGGAGCATGAGCCAGCCAAACAAAGGGAACCACACAACGCAGCTTTCTGGAGCTGGAGGCGTCACCCAACCTGCACAAGCCATGCCACAGAGGTCATATAGCGTCTCCCAAAAAGCATCGTTGGGAGAAAAGTAATAATCATGTTTTTGTGATGACTAATAACAAGGAAGGGCTTGGGAGAATATTGTGATTTCATCCTGCCATTCAAACAGTCAGATCTGCGATCCAAACATTCAGACCTTAGAGCTCTCGGCTGAGGGGAAAAGCCACCCCTGCCCTTTTTGTTATGGGTGTGAAAGAATCCCTCATAATCATAAAGTGGCTCCCTTTTTGTGTCTGTTCACCAATGCCCCTACGAGAGACTGTGCACACCACAGCGTAACGATGCTGCATCTGAGAATCTGAACGGCCTCTGGTATGAGAGAACAGCTCCCCAACAGACGCCTGCCATGGGCAGATTACACTGATAGGGCAAGGCCGAACAGTGTTACAGCAAATGCATCAGGCTGTGCTGCGGCCATGTGTCCTGCAGAAGGACAGAAGGCTCAGTGTGTGATATCAGTCTCAGAGAGCTGGCGGCTGGGTGAGGGTGAATGCTGTGGGGTTTGTGCCCGTATGTCTGTGTGGCAGGCAGGTATCAGCTCTCCCATCTGCAGGAGAGTCCAGTCTGTTTGCATTCCAGAGAAGGTCAGAGAGAGGACACCGCGACCCACCTCAGCAGCAAAACACAGTCCAGCTTTACAACAGAATCAGCTTCAGCGTCAACACAGTCCAGCTTTACAACAGAATCAGCTTCAGCGTCAACACAGTCCAGCTTAACAAAAGAATCAGCTTCAGCGTCAACACAGTCCAGCTTTACAACAGAATCAGCTTCAGTGTCAACACAGTCCAGCTTTACAACAGAATCAGCTTCAGCATCAACACAGTCCAGCTTTACAACAGAATCAGCTTCAGCGTCAACACAGTCCAGCTTTACAACAGAATCAGCTTCAGCATCAACACAGTCCAGCTTTACAACAAAATCAGCTTCAGCATCAACACAGTCCAGCTTTACAACAGAATCAGCTTCCGCGTCAACACAGTCCAGCTTTACAACAGAATCAGCTTCAGCGTCAACACAGTCCAGCTTTACAACAAAATCAGCTTCAGCGTCAACACAGTCCAGCTTTACAACAGAATCAGCTTCAGCGTCAACACAGTCCAGCTTTACAACAGAATCAGCTTCAGTGTCAACACAGTCCAGCTTTACAACAGAATCAGCTTCCGCGTCAACACAGTCCAGCTTTACAACAGAATCAGCTTCAGCATCAACACAGTCCAGCTTTACAACAGAATCAGCTTCAGCATCAACACAGTCCAGCTTTACACAACAAAAAAGGACACTGAGCCCCCCACGGCTCATTGGTTATAAAGTCATATAAAGAGCATCCAGCACTGCACTGAACCAGGACTAAAACACCAAGGGTCAGAGCCACAACAAAGCTGGTCTCTGTAAAAAATGTATCCTCATATTAATCCAAAATGTATCTTTAATTATGCATGTGACCCCCTTCTTCTGCTAACAGAATGCAAAATGGGAAATCTTTCACAGCTACAATGTCTAATTAAGAACACGTTTATGAATTCTACAAAAACTCAATTCCCCTTAGTCTTCAAAATCTTGCAAAATCTGAATAGATTAGGTGATTTATCTAGTGTCGTTATCTTTTCCTCTTTAAAGTGGTGTGTTAAGAATTTACCACCATACTGTAAGGGTGACTAAGCCAGCCAATCAGTCTCATGCGCTGCCTGTGACCAGCCAATCACACCCATGCACTGCCTGTGACCAGCCAATCACACCCATGCACTGCCTGTGACCAGCCAATCACACCCATGCACTGCCTGTGACCAGTCAATCACATCCATGCGCTGCCTGTGACCAGCCAATCACACCCATGCACTGCCTGTGACCAGTCAATCACATCCATGCGCTGCCTGTGACCAGCCAATCACAACATTGTGCGCTGCTGCACTTCCCTCACACAAAAGACATTTTATCTCATATACAGAACTGTAAAACACAAGAGCAGACACAAACCCAGATGACATGTATTAACATGGCACATACTGGAACAACAAGTAGATCATACTTGTGTTTACCACATAGCGTCTGCAAAGTCGCATCCATTTCTGCGCCAAAGATAAAATGTTATTGAAATGCCAAGAATGGAATCTCTGTTTGGTGTGTAACACATAATGTAGATTAAAAACATAAGGCCTGATTAAAAACATTTCTGTCCCCAAAGTCAAACAGACAATTCAGAAAATGGCCATTTTGACATATTTATTTTAAGAAAAATAAAACTAAACAAACTGAAATTTTCCAAAAAAAAAAAAAAAAAAAAAAAAACATGACCAACATTCCCAGAGAGAGACAGCAAGAGAAATTTTCCCCTTTTCCAAAACCAATGACTGAGCAAATGTACAAAGCAGAACAGACAAGAAAACACACAGTTCACAGCAAATGGCACAGTAATACAACTTTCAAAAACCATGGAAACCAGCAGGGCAACACGAATCCTGAAGGTGGAAACTGAGAGAGATGAAATTCATTTGGCTGAAGTGGTCAGAACCCAGCTTGACCGCAGCACTGACCTCTGACTACTCTCTCAACAGCTGGTCAATCCAGAACCACAGTCTTAGTTCATTCCCCGTTCAGAGTTTAACAGCTCACATCCCATAATACTCCACACAGCAGGTGCACTTGTCACCCTGGCATCAGGGGGTGGGGGCCCTGCAGGGGAAGAGGGAGGGGCTTACAGTGGGAGAAGGATCCTCGGGGCGGAGTTTATTTTCTCCCTGAGCATCATGGGAGTCTTGTGGATTCACAAACCATTGTCTGTGCTGGTAGAGGCTGAGATGAGATCTAGGCCCCAGATTACACACACACACACACACACACACACACACAGCAAAACACACACACGCTCACACACACTCACACTCACACGGTCACACACACTTACATACTCACACACACACACACACACACACACACACATACACACATACACACACACACGCACACGCTCACACACACACATATGCACTATACTTACATACTCTCTCTCACACACACACGCTCACACGCACACGCTCACACGCACACACTCACACGCACGCGCACACACACACACACACACACACACACACACACACACATATGCACTATACTTACATACTCTCTCTCACACACACACACACACACATATATGCACTATACTTACATACTCTCTCACACACACACACACACACACACACACATATATGCACTATACTTACATACTCTCTCTCACACACACACACACACACACACACACAGTTCATATTGCGATGAAAGACAGGTCCAGCAGCAGGTGGATGGTTTTGAGGCTTCTTTCCAGCAGGCACAGTGCAGGACGGCCCTGGAAGGCTGAGGACCCAACAGGCGGGGGCTCATGTCCGGAGGTAATGCAGCAGTGGAGTCCCGGAGGAGTCGGTCTCAGTGTCCTGCTGGAAGGGCGAGTATGCCGTGGGAGAACTGGACGAGCATGCTGCTGAGACCCACAGAGAGAGAGAGAGAGACATTAACACTGCACAGAGAGAGAGAGAGAGAGAGAGACATTAACACTGCACAGAGAGAGAGAGAGAGACATTAACACTGCACAGAGAGAGAGAGAGACATTAACACTGCACAGAGAGAGAGAGAGAGAGACATTAACACTGCACAGAGAGAGAGAGAGAGAGAGAGAGAGAGAGAGAGAGACATTAACACTGCAGAGAGAGAGAGAGAGAGAGGAGAGAGACATTAACACTGCACAGAGAGAGAGAGAGAGAGAGAGAGCCAGACAGAGAGGTATTTTTCTGAGTTCAAAAAAAAAGACCAAAATCTCAAGGAACAACATCAAATTTCAAGTATTTTTAGGAAAAAAACCCATAGAAAAATGCAATCAGCAAAAATATTTCGGTGTTTAAAATAATTTCCACAGGAAATTTCAATCGTGCAGGGAATTAACTAAAAGAGAAAGTACAGAGGGCTTTCTATGCCATAAAAAGACAAATTTACATTGAAATTCCAGTTCAAATTTGGCTGATATTATTCAAATAAATTATAGAACCAATTGCTTTATATGGCAGTGAAGTGTGAGGCCCACTTGCAAATCAAAACTTTGCTAAATGGGAGAAACACCAAATTCAAACCCTGCTTGCAGAGCTCTATAAGAACATCTTACATGCACAAAGAAATGCAACAAGCAATGCATGCAGGACAAATCCAGGCCAATTTTCCTCAGTAATCAGAATTAAAGGGGGCAATATAATTTTGAAAACATTTTAAAAAATGGCGACTCCCACTCATATCATTACAAACACCTGAAATGCCAAGAACTGAGCAAAGAAGAGTCCCTCAGCCAGATGGTCCTGATGCTCAGTTCACTAACCAACACGAACAACCCACAGCCTCAATAACGACCAGCTGACTAATATGAAATCAATTAGAGTTAACCAACCAGATTATTACCAGTACATCTCCTGTTGGGACGCACAGACACTAACACAAGCTCAAAGCAGAATGGAAGGCTATCTGGCCCTAAAAAGACAGTACACCCTGGCAGATTACTTGACCACAGTAACTGAAAAAAGAAGAGCCACCTTGACAAAGTACAGATTCAGTGAGCACAGCCATAGAAAAAGGCTCTCACAACATACATCCGTATGCACCAGCTCACACACACACACACACACACACACACACACACACACACACACACACACACACACACACACACACACACACACAACACACACCTGTATGCACCAGCTCTCTCTCTCTCTCACACACACACACACACACACACACACACACACACACACACACACACACACACACACACACACACACACACACAACACACACCTGTATGCACCAGCACACACACACACACACACACACACACACACACACACACACACACACACTCACACACTCACACACTCACACACTCTCTCACACACTCACACACACACACACACACACACACACACATGCACTATACTTACATACTCTCTCACACACACACACACACACACACACACACACACACACACACACCTGTGTGGAGTGTGAGATGGTGAGGGTGGGGTGTGTGTGGAGTGTGAGATGGTGAGGGTGGGGTGTGTGTGTGGAGTGTGAGATGGTGAGGGTGGGATGGGGTGGGGAGTGTGAGATGGTGAGGGTGGGGTGTGTGTGGAGTGTGAGATGGTGAGGGTGGGGTGTGTGTGGAGTGTGAGATGGTGAGGGTGGGGTGGGGTGTGGAGTGTGAGATGGTGAGGGTGGGGTGTGTGTGGAGTGTGAGATGGCGAGGGTGGGATGGGGTGTGGAGTGTGAGATGGTGAGGGTGGGGTGGGGTGTGGAGTGTGAGATGGTGAGGGTGGGATGGGGTGTGGAGTGTGAGATGGCGAGGGGGTGTGTGTGGAGTGTGAGATGGTGAGGGTGGGGTGTGTGTGGAGTGTGAGATGGTGAGGGTGGGATGGGGTGTGGAGTGTGAGATGGCGAGGGTGGGGTGTGTGTGGAGTGTGAGATGGTGAGGGTGGGGTGTGTGTGTGGGTGGAGTGTGAGATGGTGAGGGTGGGATGGGGTGTGGAGTGTGAGATGGTGAGGGTGGGGTGGGGTGTGGAGTGTGAGATGGCGAGGGTGGGATGGGGTGTGGAGTGTGAGATGGTGAGGGTGGGATGGGGTGTGGAGTGTGAGATGGCGAGGGTGGGGTGTGTGTGGAGTGTGAGATGGCGAGGGTGGGATGGGGTGTGGAGTGTGAGATGGCGAGGGTGGGATGGGTGTGGAGTGTGAGATGGTGAGGGTGGGGTGTGTGTGTGGAGTGTGAGATGGTGAGGGTGGGGGGGTGTGGAGTGTGAGATGTGGTGTGTGTGTGGAGTGTGAGATGGTGAGGGTGGGATGGGGTGTGGGGTGAGATGGGGTGGATGGTGTGGGTGTGAGATGGCGAGGGTGGGGTGTGTGGAGATGGTGAGATGGTGAGGTGGGGTGTGTGTGGAGTGTGAGATGGTGAGGGTGGGGTGTGTGTGGAGTGTGAGATGGTGAGGGTGGGGTGTGGAGGTGTGGGAGGGTGAGGGTGGGGTGGAGTGTGAGATGGTGAGGGTGGGATGGGGTGTGGGGTGTGAGATGGTGAGGGTGGGGTGGGGTGTGGAGTGTGAGATGGTGAGGGTGGGATGGGGTGTGGAGTGTGAGATGGTGAGGGTGGGGTGTGTGTGGAGTGTGAGATGGTGAGGGTGGGATGGGGTGTGGAGTGTGAGATGGCGAGGGTGGGGGTGTGTGGGAGTGTGAGATGGTGAGGGTGGGATGGGGGTGGGTGGGGTGTGAGATGGCGAGGGTGGGATGGGGTGTGGAGTGTGAGATGGTGAGGGTGGGATGGGGTGTGGAGTGTGAGATGGCGAGGTGGGGGGGTGTGGAGTGTGAGATGGCGAGGGTGGATGGGGTGGAGGTGAGGATGGGGTGTGGAGTGAGATGGCGAGGGTGGGGGGGTGTGGAGTGTGAGATGGTGAGTGGAGTGTGAGATGGGAGGGTGGTGGGAGTGGGGTGTGGAGTGTGAGATGGAAAGGGTGGGGTGTGTGTGACCTGGACCCATTGAGATGGTGAGGGTGGGGTGTGTGTGGAGTGTGAGATGGTGAGGGGGGATGGGGTGTGGAGTGTGAGATGGTGAGGGTGGGGTGGGGTGTGAGTGTGAGATGGTGAGGGTGGGATGGGGTGGAGTGTGAGATGGCGAGGGTGGGGTGTGTGTGGAGTGTGAGATGGCGAGGGTGGGGTGTGTGTGGGGTGGAGTGTGAGATGGTGAGGGTGGGATGGGGTGTGGAGTGTGAGATGGTGGAGGGTGGGTGTGGGTGTGAGATGTGGGATGGGGTGTGGAGTGTGAGATGGCGAGGGTGGGGTGTGTGGAGTGTGAGATGGCGAGGGTGGGATGGGGTGTGATAAGTGTGAGATGGAAATAGGTCCTTACATCAGGGATGGGGTGGAGTGTGAGATGGTGAGGGTGGGATGGGGTGTGGAGTGTGAGATGGCGAGGGTGGGGGTGTGTGGAGTGTGAGATGGCGAGGGTTGGATGGGGTGTGGAGTGTGAGATGGTGAGGGGGGGGGGTGTGTGGAGTGTGAGATGGCGAGGGTGGGGTGTGTGTGGAGTGTGAGATGGTGAGGGTGGGGTGTGTGTGGAGTGTGAGATGGTGAGGGTGGGATGGGGTGTGGAGTGTGAGATGGCGAGGGTGGGGTGTGTGTGTGGGTGGAGTGTGAGATGGTGAGGGTGGGATGGGGTGTGGAGTGTGAGATGGTGAGGGTGGGGTGTGTGTGGAGTGTGAGATGGTGAGGGTGGGATGGGGTGTGGAGTGTGAGATGGCGAGGGTGGGGTGTGTGTGTGGAGTGTGAGAAGGTGAGGGTGGGATGGGGTGTGGAGTGTGAGATGGTGAGGGTGGGGTGTGTGTGGAGTGTGAGATGGTGAGGGTGGGGTGTGGAGTGTGATATGGCAATGACTCTGTCCTCATATTGCATACAGAACATCCCCACGGTGTGATCCGGTCTCTTGAAGAGACTTTAATAAAGCACAGTTTTGTGTGATGAGGGGGTGGAGTAACTTAAAGTATGCTCGTGTATCATGTGACGGGATGGCTTCTCAGAGCAGGACAATGGCCATGCGGGGGGGGGGGGGGGCAGAATCAAAGGCAGGAATGCCAGGCAGAGTGCCTGGAGCAGCAGCACCACAAAGGCAGAGTGTTACATCATCTTCTTGCGCCATTGTTAATTATGTGACTGAGCAGCCTCCGCTCAGGCACTGGGCATAGAGTTACGTTATTAGCCTGAGGTCTGAGAGTGGCATCAGTAAGCAACAAACACGTCTACAAGCATTGCTATACTAAACACGAACATACTCAAACACGTCTACAAACATAACTACACTAAACACTAACGTACTCAAACACGTCTACAAACATTACGACACTAAACACTAACATACTCAAACATGTCTACAAACATTACGACACTAAACACTAACATACTCAATCACGTCTACAAACATCACGACACTAAACACTAACATACTCAAACATGTCTACAAACATTACTACACTAAACACGAACATACTCAAACACGTCTACAAACATAACTACACTAAACACTAACGTACTCAAACACGTCTACAAACATCACTACACTAAACACTAACATACTCAAACATGTCTACAAACATTACGACACTAAACACTAACATACTCAATCACGTCTACAAACATCACTACATTAAACACTAACATACTCAAACACGTCTACAAACATTACGACACTAAACACTAACATACTCAAACACGTCTACAAACATAACTACACTAAACACTAACATACTCAAACTACCACACAGCTGCAGGCACCAGGAAGACTTCCTCCTGGATCAGACCCTAGCCCTGCCCTGGAGCCCTCAGCAACAGCCCAGCCTTGCAGAACTCAAAAGCTGCAGAACCTATCTGAACAAGGCAAGCTCCAACTAGATTATCACCATGACCACATGCTTCAGTTGGCACACAGGACTGCACAAACCAATATTATGCATTAAATAAGGCATTAAATAAGCAATAACAGACAGTGAGAGTTGGGAGAGTGCACTGCAGGTCTGCACACATGTAGCGGGGCACTGCAGGTCTGCACACATGCAGCTGCGCACTGCAGGTCTGCACACATGCAGCTGCGCACTGCAGGTCTGCACACATGCAGCTGCGCACTGCAGGTCTGCACACATGCAGCGGCGCACTGCAGGTCTGCACACATGCAGCTGCGCACTGCAGGTCTGCACACATGCAGCGGGGCACTGCAGGTCTGCACACATGCAGCTGCGCACTGCAGGTCTGCACACATGCAGCGGGGCACTGCCCAAGTGAAACATGCTCCCATGTCACAGTGAACAGGTGAGAAGCACCTGCAGGTGCTCATGAGCTCAGCATAAGAATCCGTCCACCGTCGGCCATCTCAGGTCACGGCTGTTCTTAGGCCGCTACAAAATTACTTGATTTGAGCAGACCTGTTTAGATCATAAACCATTTCTAAAAACAGACAAACATTAAAATGAAGAATTATAGATTAAGTATGCACATTTAATACTCTGTTCCTTCGTTTTTATTCCTAACTGTTGCTACTTTACTTACAGAGTATGATATTATGAAACAAGACAAAGGTTTACATGGACAGAAGTGCTCCTGTGTAAACTGGAATAAATACTGTAAAACAAAACTGCCTGTTTTATTGAACTAAATCCTGCTCTATCAGTCAAGGGGAGGGGTGGGGGTGGGGCAATGGGAGGGACTCTGTGCTCTTACCACGCCCACTGCCCATCCTCATCTGTCTGGCCAGCTCATCTGAGGGAGTCTGCTGGGACACCTTCACCTCAGGAACTGCAAGAGAGGGAGGGAGAGAGAGAGACATTAACACTGCACAGAGAGAGAGAGGGAGAGAGAGACATTAACACTGCACAGAGAGAGAGAGAGAGAGAGAGACATTAACACTGCACAGAGAGAGAGAGAGAGAGAGAGAGAGAGAGAGAGACATTAACACTGCACAGAGAGAGAGAGAGAGAGAGAGAGAGAGAGAGAGAGAGAGAGAGAGAGACATTAACACTGCAGTGAGAGCAAGGGAGATTAACACAGCACTGAGAGAGATTATCACTGCATTGACTCAGATTAACACTGCACCAAGACAGACTGTTACAGAGTGGAAGGCAGGTGATGGCTAGCTGTGTGGTTTTTTTTTTTTTTTTTGCAGTGGTTGCACAGCTCAGCTAGCTGCTCGTATCTGCAGTGACAGGGCGGCTAGGCTAGCTGCTCGTATCTGCAGTGACAGGGCGGCTAGGCTAGCTGCTCGTATCTGCAGTGACAGGGCGGCTAGGCTAGCTGCTCGTATCTGCAGTGACAGGGCGGCTAGGCTATCTTGTTTCTGTGCAGTGACAGGGCAGCTAGGCTAGCTGTGTATATTTTGAGGAAGTGCTCTGCATGCATACTGCACAGTTCTCTGCAGTATGAAATCACCCCTCAGAGACAAATGAACAGGAACTGAGATACTAGTTACCATCTTTCATCTGGAATCATCTCTGTGCTATTGGGCTGAATTGCGGTTTCACATTTCCTGATAAGGACATTCTGTTGTATCAGTCGTTCATACTGATCCCTAAATCACAGAATCTCCATTTTAAATGTGCAGTGGCCTAAATGTGCTTTTTATGTCACTCTGATTGAGAGGTACTCATAGGTGTATGTTAGTACAGAGGAACACAGCAGCTCTTACTCTCGCTGTAGAAGGTGTCGGTCATGGTTTCGTTCCCACTGTCAGGCAGGGTGCCATCCCGCCTCCCATTGGCGCGGTCGCTGGAGTTGAGTGTGGCATGTGGGGCGGAGTCCTTACTCTTGGGGGCGCGCTTGCTCTTGCGGGTGCTGATCCGGATCACCCCGTGCACCAGCCTGCACTCAGCCTCCTGCTCTTCCAGGTTGTAGTCCTGAGCGATGCTGTAGATCAGGTCGCTGATCTCGTTGGTCTTGCGGGAGAAGGACGAGTCCGAGGTGCACTTGGCCAGCTGGTCGATCTGGTGCAGCTTGTACAGCTCCAGCAGCTTCTTGGTGATGAGGGAGTCGATGTCGGTGCCGCTGTCGCTCAGGTCGTCCAGGAAGTCCAGCTCCTCGCGGGAGTACACGCTGGTGATGCTGGTGCTGCTGACGGGTCTCTGTGTCTCGCTGCCCCCGCGGCCCCCCCCGGCCGGCCGGCTTCGGCCCTCAGGGTACACCACCCGCTTGCCGGCGATGCGCACGTCCGGGTAGCGGAAGCTGTCGGAGGGGGGCAGCTTGGTGGGGGCGGAGGCGCGGGGCTCCTGGCGCACCACGGTGGCGGGAGTCGTCATGGCGATGCCGTTGGGGGGGCGGTCCTCTGGCACGGGGTCGTCGGTGGAGGTTTCACGGGCGGAGAGGCAGGGCTCGCGGGTGCCGTACAGGCCGCAGGTGAGCACACAGCAGATGAGCGCGCGGCAGCCGCCCCAGCCGCGAGGGGTGCAGAGCCCACAGCTCCTCACGGCCGCCCCAGAGTCCGCCGAGCCCGGGATGAAGCCCAGCGTCTCCAGGTCCCGCCCGTTACCGTTACTGGCGTTAGCGCTGCTGCCTGCGCTGCGGGGACGGGGCTTGCTGCCCTGCTGCGTCTGGTCCAGGCACGGTTCCCGTGACGACTCCAGGCTGGCGCTGCTGTCTCTGGACTGTGTGCGCGTACGGCGGTATCCCTCTGGTCCTGAGCGACCCCCATGCGCACTGTGGGGGCGGTGTTTCTGCACCCTCCCTGAGCTGGTGCCAGGCATGGCTCACCAAGACGCACACCTGCGCAGACACACAGCAACACATTAACCACACACACCTGCACAGACACACAGCAACATATTAACCACACACACCTGCGCAGACACACAGCAACATATTAACCACACACACCTGCGCAGACACACAGCAACACATTAACCACATACACCTGCACAGACACACAGCAACATATTAACCACACACACCTGCGCAGACACACAACAACACATTAACCACACACACCTGCGCAGACACACAGCAACACATTAACCACATACACCTGCACAGACACACAGCAACATATTAACCACACACACCTGCGCAGACACA
This sequence comes from Albula goreensis, assembly GCA_022829145.1. Lineage (NCBI taxonomy): Eukaryota > Metazoa > Chordata > Actinopteri > Albuliformes > Albulidae > Albula > Albula goreensis. The sequence continues at coordinate 38,807,811 of CM040750.1, forward strand.
CAACAACACATTAACACACACACCTGCGCAGACACACAACAACACATTAACCACATACACCTGCACAGACACACAGCAACATATTAAACCACACACACCTGCGCAGACACAACAACACATTAACCACACACACCTGCGCAGACACACAGCAACATATTAACCACACACACCTGCGCAGACACACAGCAACACATTAACCACACACACCTGCACAGACACACAGCAACATATTAACCACACACACAGTGAATACTTTGATCTTAAATACAGTACGGTATGGGACATTGTAATGGAAACACCGATAAGGAATGATTCTTGCTTTATTGTATACCTTAGGTTTCACCAAGTCAAGAAAAAAAAGAGTAATATTTGGAAAAAATAAATAAATAAAAGGCTGAAAAACACCTACAATTGGCCTAAAAAACAACAAAAGTGTCAATTCCAATTAGTTAAGTGGTTTAGATTCCAATGTTTTTTTTTCATATAAAATCAAAGAAAATACCAAAATTTTCACCTTCAAGAGAGGGTCAGAGGGTTAAATTCAAGGTCAAAGTTCATGATGTGAGAAAGATGTGGGGATGAAATTTTCTGCGCACGGTTCAAAAAACACTTTATTTCTATCTAGCTTTGACAGCCATTTTGGCCAATGTAAATATAATAACAAATATATAAGAATATAAACATAGCAAAATTAACCAAAAGTCTGATAAAGTATGAATTTTTATGCCTTTACGGAGTGTGTGGAACAGTTGAAAGTGCTACCCTGCCAGACAGCCAAGATTTCATGAGAATCAACAATGTAACATTCTTTTGGGGAAGAAGAAATAATAATGCAAATATTTTAAATCCATTTAAATATTTCAAATAAAACTGACTGAATGAATGCCAACTTAGGACAGAATAAGCTTGTACTCTGAGTGCAAAACACAAGTCTAAATGCAGGGTTTGTATCCCCAAACTAACTCCTGTTTTAATGTTCTGCTGCAGTTGTAATAATGACACAATGGAACAGAATGATTTTGTGAGGTTTTATCACACAAACAGTGACTCAAAGAAAAGGTCCTGATGGTGGATTTCCACAGCAGTGATAATGACTCAACATGTCTGTGTGTATCAGGAAACCGAAGCACAGACAAAGGACAGATCACGTGATCAAAATGATTAATCATCAAAAGAATAAAGGTGAACCAACGGGTATAACATGACAAAGAGTGCATCTTCAAGAGTGCAAGAGTGCATCAGTATCAAAATCCAGGCTTTATTTATTTGATCGATGACTAATTTCCAGCTTTGACAAAACAGACTAAATCCTGACTGCATGGTTGCTGTCCTGGTGTTTCTGTTGCCATCAGAATTTGAGACAGAAATAATACACATACAGAAGGTCAATGTGTGTTTTGACAAGTCTTCCATTCTCAGCGGCCGTGTAATCTAAAAGCATGTGAGAGCAGTCTCTCTTCATCACACACCACAGAAAAACCTGACACTGCAGGGGGCGGAGGAGCAGCCTCCCACTGCAGAGGAGCAGCAAGAGGAGCAGCTTCACCCTACGGAGGAGCAGCCTCCCACTGCAGA
>CM040750.1:38814385-38816885 GCA_022829145.1 Albula goreensis
AGGCATGGAATTCAATCCTCAGATAAATTGCTGGAAATATACCATGAGTATAATGTACAAATGTATTAATAAAGGTCATTCTAAACATTATTCTGTCTGTAAAGCATTGCTGTAAAGTAACGTGTAAAGTATTTTTTTAAAATACAGCAAGCAGTCTGTATTCCTCACCGTTCCATTGCACCACAACTTGGCACTAGATGGCGCCACTGATCTCTGGTATAGTACCAATATCAGCACAAGCATCTCAAATTTCTGACTCCAGTCCCTGACAGCCCTGTCTGGGTAACTGGTTTCAGTTCACCTGCTCAGTTACCTGCTCACCTGTTCAGTCCTGCCCTCGATGGGTTTTATGAATTGTGATACTAAAGTCAATATTTCATCTACAGGGCATAACAATGTTTTGTGTGTGTTTAAACATCAAAGGAAATGACACACTGATTGTGTAGTCTTAATCTACGGTTAAACACATCAAATGTTAATGTCTACATCTGCAGTTCTGTAATTAATGTCAAATTTCCCACATTTTTTTGTTACAAGTGGAAATTGTCCACAGATGGAGAAAAAGCCCCATACACTAAACCACTGGCATTTCAGGTGCTTATAAATAGGCTGCATGGCGTAATTAGCCACCAGCCATTAATCATTAAACTCCCCTGGGTGCTAAAACAGCCATAGGCCCAGGGCGGCCCCGCGAAGCTGGTGCAGCCCTGACTCAGGGGAATTATGGGAGTTGGAGGCCAGGAAGCCAGGAGGAGACCAGGAGGAGGCTGCAGGAGGCAGGAGGAGGCCAGGAAGCCAGGAGGAGACCAGGAGGAGGCTGCAGGAGGCAGGAGGAGGGCAGGGGAGGCTGGAGGAGACTGGAGGAGGCCAGGGGGAGGCAGGAGGTGGCCAGGAAGCCAGGAGAAGGCCAGGGGAGGCTAGAGGAGACTGGAGGAGGCCAGGGGAGGCAGGAGGAGGCCAGGGGAGGCAGGAGGAGGCCAGGAAGCCGGAAGGAGGCTGGAGGAGGCCATGGGGAGCAAGTAACACACGAGTAACAAGATGATGTCTAAACAGATCAAGCTCTAACATACTGTGGCATAAATCTCATGGTGTCACACACAGACTCCACAATGATGAGAAGAGACAGCCAAACAATGCCGCACAGCTGCTCCAAAATGCACTTTCATTCGGCCCTATTTTGGCACGTCACAAACCTGCCCCTGTATGTTTCAGGACCAACCCCACACCCTGGCAGTGTGCCTGGACTCAGCCTCCAATCAAGGGTAAGGAGACCTCTCCTCTCCTCACATGCCCTTGAGGCGGGGCGCTTATAGCCTCGTTACCATGGGAACACAATGCATGATGTATGGTTGCTGTAGTGTTTCCCCAAAAGACACATGGCATTAGCCTTCCCCTGTGTGACAGACGGGTAAACTCCAGAGCAGTGATGACATTACATGCCTTATTTGGGCCGTAATGAGTGACAGGAGAAAACACAGCACAAATGACTCCAGCTTCAGTCGTGGGGTCATTTAACAAAATGTCTCCTTAATTTTATTACCCTGTTTTCCACTGTCGCTCGATTTCAATACTCCCGAGAGCTGCTGGCGGATAGTGATTTCAACTACAGAATTCAAAACAATAAACTTAAAACATCAGCAAGATTTATTGCCTTCTTCCAAATGTATGGCACAGTTAAAACCAGCTTAAAACATCAGTGGGGTTTATATTCTTATTACACACGTATGGCACAGTTAAAACCAGCTTAAAACATCAGTGGGGTTTATATTCTTACTACACTTGTATGGCACAGTTAAAACCAGCTTAAAACATCAGTGGGGTTTATATTCTTATTACACTTGTATGGCATGGTTAAAACCAAACCAGCATTTGCTCGGCCACTGCAGACAATTTTGCTCCTGAATGTGAAACCTGCTTTGACTGTATTGTGTTTGCCTTCAGTCTGCATGCGCCAAATTTCATGATAATGGTTAAGGTTATTGCTCAGGTTTCTCATGGAAGGGTGTCTCTTGTTAATAATTCAGGCTGTGACGGTATTGGAGCGCAGGGTTATTTCGGTGCTGCGCTCTGGCGTCACACGGCGGACTGCCTCAGTGTGGATCCTCATCCCTGCACAGCATGTGACACAAGCAAGGAGGCGTGTCCTTGTTCATGTAATTAATGAAGGGGGTGTGTCCTTTTTAATGTAATTAATGAAGGGGGCATGTCCTTGTTCATGTAATTAATGAAGGGGGCGTGTCCTTGTTAACATAATTTATGAAGGGAACGTGTCCTTGTTCATGTAATTAATGAAGGGGGCTTGTCCTTGTTCATGTAATTAATGAAGGGGGCGTGTCCATGTTAATATAATTAATGAAGGGGGCGTGTCCTTGTTAACATAATTAATGAAGGAGGCGTGTCTTTGTTAATGTAATTAATGAAGGCCCCTCAGATGTGTTGATGTTGCAGAGATGCAGACTGCAGCGTATACTGCTCCCCATGTTACAGATACACTGTCACA
>CM040750.1:38821885-38911885 GCA_022829145.1 Albula goreensis
ACTTTTTCAAACAAACCTCCTCAGAGGGTACAAACACCTTCTGATGGACATGTCAGACAGACAGGGAAAGCAAGCCCAGTTTGTGGGATTGAGCCTTTAGAGTTGCTCAGCTTATGTCTTCCTTTCAACTTGTTTTAAAGAAGTACCTTCATAAGGTTGCTTTCAATTTAGAGGTTACTTGTTTGCTCGTTACTCTGTTCAACTTGGGTTTTATTTTCCCTCCATTTGTGTTTTTTTTTTGTAAGAAAAACTTTCTCTGCATGCAGCTTTTCTGGTTTATTTTCTTTTATCTTCTATTATCTTATCGTTTCTGTGTAAATAATCAAAACTACGTGGTATGGAACATGCTAATCTAAATGAATAAGTCTAAGTTTTGGAAATGAGGTGTTGCAAATGTGATCTGAAAACAGGTTGATGTCTACAGGGAAAGGCTGTGTGCAAATATAGATGACAGTTATCACCTGTGATCATAATGAGCAGAGAACAAAGGGGTCATGCTTGCTTTATTGCTTATTGATCTCTTAATTGGTGACCGGTGATTGGTCAATTGATAGACCTCCAAGAGCCACTCCTGTAATTTGTGAGCCCCCTGCAGCCTGAAGCCGTTAATGTGTTAATAAATGACCTCCCCTCCCCCTCCGCACGCGCTACGATGGCCTGACTGTCCCCTCTGTGCGCGCTACGATGGCCTGACTGTCCCCTACTGGTCCCCTCTGTGGCCTGACTGTCCCCTCTACGATGGCCTGACTGTCTCCTTGCCTGGCCACCTTGGCCACCTTCAAGCTCAGACTGAAGACTCACCTCTTCAGGCTGCACCTCTCCCCTCCCCTCCCTTGCTGTTTGTAATGTGTCTATCATTTGCTCTTTAATTTGTGATTGTTTTTTAAACTAGGCTGTTTACTTTCTCTTAGTCTGTACGGGAGTCCTGATCTATTCGGTCACCTTTGGCTCTTGGGACTTTACCCCTCTCTAGGGTTATCTTTGCACTTTTTGTACCATTCTTATGCACTTTGCCTTGTAAGTGCGCTCTAGATAAGAGTGTATAACAAAGGCCCCTAATGTAATGTAATGTCCCCTCTGTGCAGGCTACAATGGCCTGACTGTCCCCTTCTGTGCGGTACGAAACCGTGCTTCCCAAATTCCTGCCCTGACAATCACAAAAACCAGAGGAAGAGGAGGAAGAGTGGGCTGTTTCACTGCACTCAGCAGATCCTGCTCCAGGTGTCTGGGGACAGAGCTCTGTTCTGGAGGGAGAAGGACGTTATAAATCAGAGCATATGAGTGTGCTGCAAGAGAGCGCTGCGTGCAGGGTGACAAACTGCTCTCCATCACTGGTGCAGAATCTGCACAGTTTCACCACTGAAAATGAGCCCAGGATTCTTATCAGCCCCCAGCCCGACACACAGGGTGGGGGGTGGGGGGTGGGGGCGCTGGAGCCCAGATAATACTGATGAGCCCCGTCCATCATCCCACCCGGGGGGGGGGGGCACTGCCACGTCCTGCTTAGACCCTAGAATGAGGCAAAAAGAGACAAAAGGGAAACAGGATGAGACTAATGTAGGTATATGTAAAGTATAACAGTAATGTAAGAATATGCAATGTATAATAGTAATGTGGGTGTATGTCATAACAGAATTAAAATCATCGCCCATGTGACCCTCAACATGGCGGTGCGTCCCAATACTGTAAAGAGTATCTGCCTTTCCTCCACCAGCCCTTTCTCTCCATACTGCCTCCAGCACTCCCACACTGGTAGGAGAGGAGGTTTTACTGGAGGAAAAAACAATATATTCTACCAGCATTTGGATGAGCCCTGCTTGTCCCAAGCAGATGGAAGCTTCCTCTAAATGTACCATGAACTTTGACCTCCCAGCATGCTTTTATTCTCCCAACCAATGAGATGTCTGGAATCCCTGTTGGCCTCCTCCAGTTTGAGCATCTGGGCTGGAACTGAGAGCAATGAAATTGGGGCGATGCCGAGCTCATGTTTTGTTTAGCCTCTGTTGGATTTGTGTCTCATTTTACCACATTCTGCCTTCAATAAGCTCCTGTGTTAATATGTCAATGAAGATTCTGTTACAGCTGCTGCTGCTACACAGAACTGAATTAATTACATACAGGAATGAATTACATACACACACACACACACACACACACACACACACACACACACACACATACACACACACTCACACACACACACACACACACACACACACACACTCACACACTTACACACACACTCACACACACACAGTTTATATAAGACAGAGTTCATAATATCTGATTGTGTTTGTCACAGCTTGCTACATGGGTGACAAACTCCTCTGGTTCCTGTTATTTCTCTCCAAATGAAAGTGAACACAGTTTCCCTCTATCAATGCAATTAGTCTTGTTAACGTCCAAAAATAAAATGTGTACACACTGCTGCAGTTGTAGTATTGGAGTTCCTGATTGATTTTCTCTGTGCAGCTCAGTGTGAAGCGGAAAAGAAGCAGGACACATTAAGCAGCAGGAGTGGGATGAGGCAGGGCGAGACAGACACAGCTGAGAGTAATGAACGGGGCCCCTTCTCTTCCCCATAATCAATGCGCATACCTGCGCAGTCTCGCTCCCCGCGGTGGGAGCCTGCTCTAGTGGAATTGGCTGAGTTTTGCGGAGTGGGTGGGGGTGTGAGAACACAGGGGAAGGTTGTGTGGGGGTTTGTGAAGCGCACTCCCTACTGCGCTCATCGCCATGGCACAGTATCTACTGTGAATCCCTGTATCAGCAGTCACTATGGGGGTCGCTGTCTCTTTGCTTTTGGGGAACCGGACTCATCTGGAATGCCCCCCAGTTCTGAAACACAGTGCCAGGCCCTCCCCCCCAGCTCTGCAGGTCCCCCCACTCCTGAGACGGGGTCCTGCTGGGATGGGGCTTGGCTTCGGCCTTAGAGATGCCTGCTGAGAAAAGAGATGGACACCCCTCTCTAGTATAGACCCCCCCACACACACACGCTGTACTCTAATGGGCTTTTAATGAGCACCACTGCCCTCTCACAGACCCTGGGGAGGCCCCCTCCCAGCAACAGAAGGACTGCATGTATTTATCCTCAGAGGTCAAAGGTCAGACAGTGGGAGGGCGGAGCTGTGGCCTAGCGCAGTGTCAGGGGCAGAAACTGTGTTCCGTGAGGAAAGACATTCACTATTGGCACCAGAGAGCCTCAACAAACAACTCACACTTAAGAGATTACGACAATGACAGCAGGTAATTCTGCCTATGCATGATTACCTGCAATCTGCAGTCAGCAGAGCATATTTACCTGTAATCTACAGTCAGCGGAGCATCCAGCACTGCTTTACGCCTGGTCCTGAACACTCCAAGGGCCTCTGTTTGTACTACATGACCTCTCAAGCTGTTCCTAACATTTAAAACTCTCTTAGTAAAATAATATTTCCTGATGTCAGAATGGATTTCACCTTTAACCCTCACATTTCATCTATACCCTTTTGGACTGCTGAAGGAATTTAACCCAAAGAGAAACCTGAGTTAGCATCAGTTATAATGAGGAACTGGAGTTCCTCAGTGGCCATGAGAATAATGTGCTGGCCAAGTTTTGACTGTGGAAAGATGCCAGCAGGACCGAGTCACTGTGTAAAGAAAAGACACAAGGGAAAGAAAGAAATATGACGCCACGAAAAGAGGTCCAGTGCCTTTGTGATTAAAGACTGGTATTTTGTTTCTGGAGGAGTCTGTGGGAGGCAGTTGTTTTGTTGTGGTTTTGCTCTTCAAAGCTGCACAGCACTGATTGAAACTCCATGTTTGTCCCACAGACTTCCAAGCCAGCATTTTTTTGCAGAGCAGCTGAGAGCCACATACGTTTTTTTTTTTTGCTATAATGCCACAACATTTTCTGATGCTTTCACAATAGGCAGTTGCAGTGTTGCCTGTGAGTAAGCCTTCACAGGCTAATGGAAGTGCATGAAATAAAGTTATGAACAGTATTCAGCCCTGACTGAAGTATTATCCAAGTAGGTGCTACTGAAGATACTGGTTAATCATCAGTACAAGCAGGGCCGGTTTGTGTGCCCTCAAAAGTGTGCTGCAATGTGGTCTTTCATTAGCAGCTACAAACTGAACCCAATGTTTTAAATCCTAATCTAATACCTTCAACTAGAGTAATGTAGTGACAGACTCACCTCAGTGAAACTGAGAATAGCAGCATTTCATGTAGAGGGGAAGGAAAGGAGCTGGCTCGTCACTAGTGCAGTTCAGTAAACTTCATTCAAAATGTCTGACTTAATTAGCATGGCACTTCCCTACACTATGCTCCAACAACAGTCTTATGCTTAGGAAATACTAAATAATAAATCATAAAAAACCTTAACATATTTAAAAATAGTACATAATACACCAACATAATAAACAAATAACACAGAAGAGGTGTTTATTGTTTGACAGAATTGTGTTTTGCACTAATGGCGTATGAGGCTAGCTCTCACGCTGAGTGCAGACATAGAGAGTGTGTATGGAGTGCTTTTGCAGGGTGCATGAAGGCCAAGCTTTTGCTCACTGTTTGTCTCTCTGTAGACTCTCGAGTGCGTGCCGCTCTCTGTGTTGTTATGCTGATGACTTGTGGGTGTTTGGCATGCTTAATTCTTTACAGATGTTCTTTTTCACCATACTCAGTATCAGGGCCTTTAAACCCATTTAATGACACCAGCATGTTCTAAAACAACCAATCCAAAAATGTCTAATTGTTCCAGAGGGAAACTTTTCTGAAATTCATCAAAATGAAGATCTTTATCTAATAGCCTTCCAAAACCACAAAAAAATGCAAAAGAACAGAAGAATGGAGGTTGAATTGATGCTTTCTGATCTGCAGAATTACAGATTTCCCTGGAGGATGAGTACAGTACTGTGGGCTACAGTCCTACAAAGAGTACTGTGAGCTGTGGAAGAAGGGAGACACTGGATCACTGTGAACTGTGGAAGGAGGGAGACACTGGATCACTGTGAGCTGTGGAAGGAGGGAGACACTGGATCACTGTGAGCTGTGGAAGGAGGGAGACACTGGATCACTGTGAGCTGTGGAAGGAGGGAGACACTGGATCACTGTGAACAGTGGAAGGAGGGAGACACTGGATCACTGTGAACAGTGGAAGGAGGGAGACACTGGATCACTGTGAACAGTGGAAAGAGGGGTGATCAGGTCTTAAACAAGTCCCTTTGGGCTGGAGAGGGACAGAGATGCTGGCTGGACACACAGAGTGGGCCTGGAGCAGGGCTGTGGATGCAATATGCAGGTAAGTGTTTTGCACATCCTGCTGTCTTGCAATCAGATTAAATAAAATGTCAAGGCTCAATATAATTACGAACATCAGATAAAAAGAGGAAAGAAAAATGCCAAGACGAGGGACATATTAAATGAGTTCAAAATTTTAATTATTTTCCTCTTTTAAACATGCAGAACAGCTATCCAAACAAAACTCAAGCCTAACATCTGTACAACATGGTAATACAAGTACAATGCCTGCCAATGAGTCAATCAGCAAAAACCACATCAGCCAGTCATGAGAAAGTAGCTGCCAATGAGCCAACCAGGAGACAATAATTTCCAAAAGGCTAATTTGGTTCAGATTTCCTAGCACATTTATGATCCCTGCAGCTAGCCTAGTTACAGTCACAACCCTGCAGCTAGCCAAGCTACAGTCACAACACTGCAGCTAGCCTAGTTACAGTTGCAGCCCTGTAGCTAGCCTAGCTACAGTCAATACCCTGCAGCTATCCTAGCCACAGTCACAACACTGCAGCTAGCCAAGCTACAGTTACAACACTGCAGCTAGCCTAGTTACAGTCACAACCCTGCAGCTAGCCAAGCTATAGTCATAACCCTGCAGCTAGCCTAGTTACAGTCGCAGCCCTGTAGCTAGTCTAGCTACAGTCAAAACCCTGCAGCTAGCCTAGTTACAGTCGCAGCCCTGTAGCTAGCCTAGCTACAGTCATAACCCTGCAGCTAGCCTAGTTACAGTCACAGCCCTGTAGCTAGCCTAGCTACAGTCAAAACCCTGCAGCTAGCCTAGTTACAGTCGCAGCCCTGTAGCTAGCCTAGTTTCTCAGTGAGTCTCAGCACAGTGACCATAGGGTTATGGTCAGGGTTAGGGGTCATTACTATGTAGCCCACCTTAAATGCACTGAAGGAAAGTGCAGATACCCTTACAACAGGTTTAGTGGTAGCATCCCTCCATTCTACTCAATAATGGGGGGTTTGTGGGGTTTTTACCCTCTCCATTCCTGTTTACCCCCACGCCCCTACCCGGGGAATGAGTCTGACAGCCAGCTCAGCTGGGCGGGGCTGTGAGGTCCATCAGGGTGACATCAGCTCAGCTGGGCGGGGCTGTGAGGTCCATCAGGGTGACATCAGCTCAGCTGGGCGGGGCTGTGAGGTCCATCAGGGTGACATCAGCTCAGCTGGGCGGGGCTGTGAGGTCCGTCAGGGTGACATCAGCTCAGCTGGGCGGGGCTGTGAGGTCCATCAGGGTGACATCAGCTCAGCTGGGCGGGGCTGTGAGGTCCATCAGGGTGACATCAGCTCAGCTGGGCGGGGCTGTGAGGTCCGTCAGGGTGACATCAGCTCAGCTGGGCGGGGCTGTGAGGTCCATCAGGGTGACATCAGCTCAGCTGCTGCAACACTTTGGGGCCGTTCTGTCCGCCTGTCTCTGTGAGCCTGTATGCAATTCTAAATTACAGCATCATTTCTTTTGAGTATTTTATATGTTGTAGGCAGGGAAATTGTGTTTTTCATTCTAGAGCAGAATAGCATACACCCATAAAGATGCTAGTCTGCTGTGACTGAAATGCCTATGTCCTTAAAGACACATTGAATTTAGGTTTGTGTTGCTGTGGTTTCTGTCAGGCTTGGCTTGTATGCTTTTTATTTTATGGCAGTTTTGTTAATGTGCTCATATTGCCAATGACATGTTGCATAAACTCCATGTTATGATATTAACTGAGGTTAAGCATAAGCTCCAGCAAAGCTTCACACTCCAGACTCCTTCACTGATCTGTGCAGAGCCTGTTTATTTCCCCACAGCAGAGCTTACAGCACAGTCTACGGCACTGTCTGCCCTGTGCAGGGAACACAGTCACTGTGAGCCAGAGCAGAGCTTACAGCACAGTCTACGGCACTGTCTGCCCTGTGCAGGGAACACAGTCACTGTGAGCCAGAGCAGAGCTTACAGCACAGTCTACGGCACTGTCTGACCCGGGCAGGGAACACAGTCACTGAGAGCCACAGCAGAGCTTACAGCAGAGTCTACGGCACTGTCTGCCCGGGCAGGGAACACAGTCACTGAGAGCCAGGGCAGAGCTTACAGCAGAGTCTACGGCACTGTCTGCCCTGTGCAGGGAACACAGTCACCGTGAGGAAGCCCTGGCCACACACACGGAAGACTGATCAGATGATGAATTTAAGTCCAGAGTTTGGAAAGATAGAATCATTCAATAAATAATTTCACAGAGATCAGCACACAGTCAATGCATACAGCCTAAAGCAGGGTGAGGGCCAGCCACAGAGCCAGCACACAGAGCTGTGTTTGTGTTTTCATCACCATCACCAGGGCCCATGCAACATTACCACCTCACACATGACTGGCAGTGATACTGTGCACATGTGCATGTGTGTCTATCTGTGTGTGCATATGCATGTGTGCGTGTGTGCATGTGTATGTGCATTTGAATGGGTAAGATGGAGACTGTGTGTGCATGCATATGTGTGTGTGTGTGTATGTGTGTGTGCGCATATGTGCATGTGTGTATGTGTGTGTGTATGTGCGAGCTGGTGTCTGTCAGCACAAAGACCATGTACTGCACACAGTCTGTCAGCACAAAGGCCATGTACTGCACTGCAGGGGTCCTGAGCCACCCTTGCACTTTTAGAGGCTCCCCCAAACTCAGAGCATGTCTGAATGTCTCCTCATAGTGGTCAAGCTTAAACACACGTCACCCTGACCCCAGAACTGAGGGCTGTGCACTGTGGAGCCCCCAGGGTCCCAGGCAGTTACACATGTTACATCACCAAGATGTGGAGGAGCGGCAAATCCCAGGACTTCCTGTTTATTGGAGGGGGTGACATGACCATGCACACATGTGAATGCGCACACTCTAACAATCACCCACACACACACACACACACACACACACACACACACACACACACACACACACACACACACACACACACACACACGACTCATGCATTGGGAACAGCTGAGAAAAACATTTTATACTTTTTACAGTCATTATGTACAAACCAATGCTACAAACTGGAGTCCCATGAGTACAAATCAGTTCAGTTATTTTTTTTGGTACAAAAATGTGTCCTTGGCCCGGGGGGCCGAGGCGGGGGCATGTGGGGTGTCACAGATCCCCAGAGGTGGAGACGGGGCCGAGGCGGGGGTCGGAGTCAATCTCGTAGCGGTAGTGGTATCCCTCCAGCACATCCCGGCAGGCATCGCGCATTTCCATCATCCACTTCTTAATGCCTTTGCGGTTCAGGTACAGCACGAACAGGAAGACCACGCCCACAAAGCCGAGGACCACGCCCAGAAACACGTATGATGTCTGCAGCGCTAGGTCCGCCCCCTCCCCCGCCATGTCGCCATGGCAGCCCAGGTCCCGCCCTCCGAGCCCAAGCAGCGAGACGTTCCGCAGCTCCGGCGGGAAGGCACACGCGAGATGGTGCGCGTCTACCACCCGGGCACGCGAGGCGTTCAGCCAGGCGGCGAAGTCCTCCAGGCCGCACACGCAGGTGTACGGGTTCTGCCCCAGGTGCAGGTGGGTGTTGCCCATCCGCTCCAGCTCCGCCAGCCCCTCCTCCCGGAACGTGCGGAACCCGTTCTGCGTCAGGTCCAGCTCCTGCAGCTGCTCCGCGCCTCGGAAGGTTCCGTTGTGCACCGCCACCAGCGAGTTGTTGGCCAGCAGCAGGCGGCGGAGCGCGGGCAGGTGGGCGAACATGGCAGGCGGCAGCAGCACCAGGTGGTTGGCGGACAGGTCGAGGCGCTGCAGGTGTGTGAGTGCCCCCCAGCGCAGCGCGGTGGCCAGGTCCATGGCAGCAGAGCGGTTGTAGAGCGCGCGGCTGAGGTTGAGCTCGCGCAGCGACCCGCCTGGCACTGCCAGCGCCTCGGGGTGGATCAGCGCCAGCTGGTTCCCGCTCAGGTCCAGTGAGCGCAGGCTGCGTAGCCCGCTGAAGCTGTGCGACTCCACCTCCATGATCCTGCAATGAGAGCGAGAGGGGGGTCACTACCAGCGCCAGAGAGGAGGGGGGGTCACTGCCAGTGCCAGAGAGGAGGGGGGGGGTCACTACCAGCGCCAGAGAGGAGGGGGGTCACTGCCAGTGCCAGAGAGGGGGTCACTGCCAGTGCCAGAGAGGAGGGGGGTCACTGCCAGTGCCAGAGAGGGGGGGTCACTGCCAGTGCCAGAGAGGAGGGGGGTCACTGCCAGCACCAGAGAGGGGGGGGTCACTGCCAGTGCCAGAGAGGAGGGGGGGTCACTGCCAGTGCCAGAGAGGGGGGGAGGTCACTGCCAGTGCCAGAGAGGGGGGGTAACTGCCAGTGCCAGCGTGGGGGCGCAGACATGTGGCACATGGGGTGGGGTGGCAGGCAGGGCCTGTAACAGGGCACCTTAATCCATGTTTCATATCCAGCTGTGTGAGTCGCTCAGGATAAGAGAGTCTGAGCGTGTGACACACCACTGCGCAGATCTGACTCTGCTGTGCTGGGTCCTGCTTCAGCCCCTCTGCTCTGTGCGGGAGGGAGCAGCTGAGGCAGTTGAAGCAGCTGAGGCAGCCGATGTAGAGGGCTTGTGCTGGGGGACATTTATATTTCAGTCATTTATCCAACTCTTACTTCAAACAGGGGAAAGGTGGCTTAGGGGCAGCAGCTACGCCCTGGAGCCACAGCCGCACCCCCTCAGGGCTGTGCTTGGGAGGTGGAGGCGTCGACACTGCAGACCTCAGACACTCTGATCCACTCCTGTTTGACATGCTGCCCCAGAACACTCATCTTTTTGCCCTTACTGCAGCAGTTCAGTCTGCAGCATATCGTCTACAAATTTCAGCAGTTTCTCATTTGGAATTCATTCCCGCATGCAAAACTTTTCTACAAGTTATTTTAATTATGTCTCGCCAGACATCCTCTCTTCCGACGTCAATGACAAAAACATTACTACTGCTTTGATCATGCACTTTCATCTCGGAGTAAAACCAAAGTCGTGTTTCTCCGAGTGGCCGGAGTAGGTACCCACGCGCTGCCTCAACAAAAGGGGGGAGGGCAGCATGTTTCACAGCCCAACGTGCTAAGGGAATTTATAGCGGCTTGTTTAAGTCAGCATGTCTGTCCAAGCGGACCGTGAAATGAGGCAAGAATGTTATTTTATTAGCAGATTCATTCATTTTAACATACTATGAGCCATTTACATTTTAATCTCGAGTGTATACTGAAAATTATGGCAATCTGAAAATGTTTTCAAAGAGTTATGCGTTCAACAAAAACGAGCTTGACACATGCAGGAAGAGCCCTCGTCTTCAGGATTATGAACAGTGCGTGAGGTGTTGTAAAACATAAGTAAAATGTAGGACTGGATGCAATCAAATTCTTAACGCACGATGCGGTACAGTAAAACCTTATCATAAAACCTAATGATAATCCAACACACCAATCCTGCACTAAGTGGGTCGATAAAGTTTGCCAGGGCATGTAAAATGATCTCGTGGTCCTTGTTTAAGACGTTTTTTGTGCCAAATGCAGGTGCTCAGACAGTTTATTTAATGACGTGCACTTACCTGTTGTTGCTAAGGGACAGGTTAGTTACGTTCTCCAGTCCTTTGAACGACTCAGGTCCGATTCGACTGATGTGGTTCCCAAGGATGAACAGGTTCCGGGCGTACCCAGGGATGCCTAACGGGACTTCGCGCAGGTCTTTAGAGACACATTTCACCGTCTGCGCGGCTTCCGAGCATTCACAGAGAGAAGGGCACGCCGAATGCGCAGAGGAGGCGCACAGCAGCACGAGCAAAACCAATCGGCCGACCAAACTGAGCATTTTGGCAAAAGGGTCTTCTCCAAAATGTTTTAGTATATATTTTTAAAAATCTCCAAAACTTTCAGAGACTACTGTGAAGCAAAGCGGTTGCTGGAGTTACCGAAGGGTGCGCGAGCCCATGCTGCAATGTTGTTTTTTTCACGGATTGTTCTCGTGGAGCCACAGAGTGACCTGAAGAATTGTGTGTATGATCCAGTTTAGGCTTGATGTGTCGGTTAAAGAGACTCTTTGCGGTGGATGTATAGCGACTTGTTAAGTTTTATCCTCCTCGTTTGTGTTGGCTGTGCCTGTCTTCTTTTGAGTGAAGTTCTCTCAGACTTTGTGTCTGCCCCGCATGCCTGAGCACTTCGCTCTTTAGAGGCCCTCGTGTGAGTGAAAGGTAGAAGCTGATTTCCATGTGAAAAGGCGAAGTCCAGAGCTGTTAACGCCCAGGGTAGCAGATGCGCAGCTCTCTCGAGCACACCGCGAAATTAGAACCGTCGCTCAATTGCGAACGCAGGGAATAGCAGGGGAGGGGCAAAGCGCCCCATAGGGTCTACCTTTCTTAAAGGAGCAGGGACAGGCTGAGCAGAGAGGAGATCTCATCAACATTTCAGAGAAAACGCTTTGAGCTAATATCACGAAAGTGTGTTTGTAAGTCTGTCCATGGGTGAGATTTATGACGTATCATCACTTCTTGTAAATCAATTATCCTTTTGATACGTGCGAACTGTGAGGCAGGATATTTCCATGAAATTGATTTAGTTATAATATTTAGTTAATAGACTTATAAATACAACCACTGAATTCGTTATCATGTGAATCCTAAAGTAGTTTTTCAACAGCACTCAACAGAAAATGGCTTGAGTTGTGCGCACAAGTGCAGTACTGCATCGGACCTCACTTTTGCAACAGTCCTGGTGAGATTGAATTTTCAGGAACAGCTTGTGCACGGCATGCGAAGCGGGTGAAAAGTGCGCTTCACAGTGCGCAGCGGTGGGGCTCAGTCAAGCGGCACGTACCTGAACATACAGGCTGATCTGTCGTTCAGAGCAGTCAGCTCTGAGTTCACATGCAGCGGCTTTGGTTTAACTCTGCCATAATGGAAATCAACTAAATAATGAATAAAACACATTCGGTTGCTTTTGCTAGCATTTGTGTTTATGAGTGTGTATGTGTGTGTATTCGACTATGTATATTATATAGGAAAGTTTAAGAACGTTTGGA
Source organism: Albula goreensis (assembly GCA_022829145.1). NCBI lineage: Eukaryota > Metazoa > Chordata > Actinopteri > Albuliformes > Albulidae > Albula > Albula goreensis. The sequence goes on from CM040750.1 coordinate 38,834,171, forward strand.
GGAGCTTATTTGCAGTGGTAACGTTTTTCACTCACTGACAGACTTGGCGTGGTGTGCACAGAGTGAAGATCTCTCCACTGTAAATAAGCGGTCGGACCTCTTTTTGTTGATGATGTTGTGCTGTGCGTTATTGTGTCTCTGTAGTCCCCAGACTCCGCGTGCGGACTCCGTGTGGACTGCTGCGTGCTGGAGAAAGAACAATGGAGCCTCATTACCAAAGAAAAGGAGCAGGGCAGCGCAGAGCACGAGACGGAATCCGCCTCGTGATTCAACACTTTGCTAAGGGACTGATCTTTTCTCGTCAGTTCCCATACTCAATGCGAGGGCCAGATCGCCCCAGAGTCTGTCTATAGCACTGTAAAATGATGACACAACAACACAATAAAAAGCAGCACTGAATACCCGATTCGTGTATTTACTTTTCCACTTCCACATTTTGAATCTATAATGCCTGTTCTACAACTGTCGCTCAATTTATTGATCAGTTAAGACTGATGCAATGTGTGTTGTTTTCTATACATTTGGAACGTTTTTTCGTGATATTCTCCATCATTTAACTATTTACTTTCCACAAATAGTTTTACAGTGACTAGGTGTCCACTCTCTCAGCAATTATGACCATTTGATTTCACCTGTTAGTCAACAATTTCAGAGTAAAAAAGGAAAAAAGTGTCATTCCTTTTTCGTTTGTCTCTCATCGCACTTTAAATTAAATCATTAATGAGTCTGACTGATGGAAAAAGCCCTTGGATGTGAATGTCGGACAGGCATGTATTTTCATGGCGTACTTGTTTTTTTTTCGTCATGTGGCCTTAAAAGGGAAATTATCCTTATTGATAAACATTAAAATGGTCTAAACTAAGGGCTAAAAGTGTTCTAATTAAATGCGTCTAATAATGCTGACATGGAAATTAGGGTGGATGGAAAACCAGAGTATACATAGGTTCCCCAGGAACTTGCCTGAAATTCTTTAGTAGAACATAAACATTTGTATTATACAACATGCTTTACATCTGCTTGCTTCATGTGTTAAACCGAAGGTGCGATAACAATTTCTGGGCTGGAATGTTTCCCTCAAGTAGCCCCGCGCGCTTCAGACAGCTGAAATCTTTGATGTAAGGAAGCCTCGGCAATTACCCTTGATCTGGCTCTAATCCGTTTACAAGCCACTTAGAACTGTACAGTTTACAAACAGCCGGCACCTTTATCACAACCCAATGAATGACGCAAACATGGGTGATGTGGAATTCAATACGCTCTCATAGGTTGAGCTCTCAATAATTTAATTTTTACAATAAAATTAAGAAATATTTTTCCTTATTTCTCGAGAAACTGACCAATAGAAAGGTTCGCCTTTAATTTTAACTAATGGTATAAAAATATGCGTTCATCGGGTCACGCAGAACGTGCAAGAATGGAAGGGTTAATGGCAGAATTTTATTTATACCTGAGAGTTTAAAGATATAAAAATAGACCTTGAGAACGGAGCACGTGGTTCAGGCGCGCGCCACGCTTTTTGATCCCCTCTCTGATGTTGGCGTTGTCAGCATTAGCAGTTCAAACACCTCTCCCCTCCTCCACCCACAAAAAAAGCGAGGGAAAAGGGGAGCCCGAGATGCCACAGTGTCAGGTAAATAGGGAGCACCCCCTTCCCCTTTTTAGAGACAACAATTTCTAACAAAAGCCGACAGACAATGCGCAGCTTTAAAGTCTCTGCGAGCGGAGAGATCAGAGCACAGCAAGTCTCGAGCCCTTTACCTCCCACTGCCCGCTCGCGCTCTGCGGGGGTGCGCGAGAGAATACCAAATCAGTCAGAGCGCTCGAGCTTTTGACAGCTATGTGTCAAATCCGATAGAAACTGAAAATAATGTGTTGTGTTGAGCCTGGCGCAGATGTGAAAACTATTCTTCTTGGATGGTTATTTAAAGTCCGTTTTCGTATTGTTCTGTGGCGACCCAGAAATGTCCCCAAACACAAGAGGGTTTTTGACAAACAAATCTAAAGTTATGATTTATTTTGCAAGTGCATTCGATTAGAATGAACATGGGCCTGCCGACATGTGAACAAACAAAGGACATCCCTAATTAAATCCAATTTCTTAATCGCGTTGTCAGTAGAATATAAATAAAATTAGGAATCTGCTTCACTCGACTATTCCTTCTAAAATAGCCTCTCTGGGCCATTGACCGTAGACTTGAGTCTACAATAACAAAGTTCCTGCCTTCAGATTATAATGTATTATCAGTGTATTATACTGTGTCTTCCGTTCCATTCCGAATATGATCTGTGACGCTTCCAGCTGGAATTGATGATTACTTCGCAAGAACAGGGTTAATTACTACTCGTCATCACACAGCTTCATCGCCACATTTGCCGTTTAATTGGAGACTGACAGCAAATCGGTTACTTCAACTTCCGGTTATCGGCTGTGATTTGCTTACAGAGCGGCGTTGTTGTCATGGTAACACTTCCCAACGGTGATAGGTGAGGTGATAGCCAGGATCATCTATACACGTAAAACAACATCTTACAATAGGCCTACTTTCCATACTGCGTTTAGTTTCCGGACGTTGACCAACGTGGAGCATGGTTACTGGCTTATCTATACTGGTAAACAAGCTCAGATCAAAATAAATCCCAGAGACACACTTAGAGACACCCCTATTGTTTACGAAACAATCATTTTTGAGCTACATTTAGGATAGCCCATAGGTTTGTTACATTTATCTGCTGGGGAGAAGAGATAGGATTTATGACTCAGGAGTGCAGCGTGCTGCAGCATGTAGTTTTTTTTTTTTTTTTTCAAAATTGCTCAAATAATGAATTTTATTGTTTGTATGGCTCTGTGGGTGTAAATAATAAGAAAAAAACTGTAAGTATTGCCTAAATATGGGCACGGATAGGAAAACACAAGACTTATCCACGTGTATCCAGCCCAACCCACAATCTCAACATAATGATACGGTTTATGGATATGGCGGCGGGTATGTCCGTGATATGGTCAAAGAGAAGGACCGGCCGGGGTGGGGGTTGGTTTGTGCGTGGGATTTCCTACGGTTTGGATAATCCTACTGTCGGCAGCCTGACGGCTTTAACTGCGGGGTCTCCGCATTCCGGCGCCTGAAGCTCCTGGATACGGAGGTACTGGCACCATTTGACGACAGTCCAGCAGTTCTTTGAACAGAGTATCGCTGCATCTCAAACAGGTCACCTGCTAGCGCTCGACACTACTCTTACCCTAGCGAAAACCTTTTGTCTCGATCCAATTTACCTTTTCAGTCAAAAAGATTCAGTCCAAGATTTAGCGGCTCAACATATTTAATACACGATAAAGTTCCGCTATACATGGGAATTCTGCCTCCAGCGTCCCGGAACGACACAGATGCAGGTGATAAAAAGCGCATACCCAAGCGCCAAAGCTGCCCCTCTACTGGGAATTAGACAGCTTTCCCCCTCTACAAATTGCTCTGCCAGCCGTTCCTTGAGTTCCTGGCTCCCCGGCGTCTTTGATGCACCTCATCCTTAACTGCCACCTCCAATAATCCTGACGTCAGCAGTGGAAAGAGCAGCTCGTGCTGTTACCGCATCACTCACACAGCCAGCTGCCCGCTCAGAGGCCTCGGCTGAGATGGAGTAGAATTGCCACAGCCAGACTACAGCGGTCTGGAGCAAAGTCACCTCTGTTCTCCCATGGAAAGGGCTGATGACATAAAATAAGGTTCAGCTGGGATATGGAACCCGATGTCATAATATCCTGCTCAAAACCAGTTTAACACGGACACAGAGATGTCACACAGGAGAGCCACAGGCAGCCAGGGGTCCGCAGCCAGTCTGATGGTTTATTTAGTGCACCGGGGCAGGCTGCTGAATGGACCCTGAATGGCGGTGCTGCCTACTGGATGGGGTACCACCCCTCACGCACAATCCTGTACTCATTGCTGAACCCAGCTTCTGACCTCTGACCTTTGGTGAGACACATCAGGAAGCCCCTGGTGAAACACTGCAAATACACACACCTACATAAATACCTATGATCATACGCCTTCCTTATGACCTCCTGCTTCAGCATTAGCCGTCAAGTGTTCAGTTTATAGTATTCAGATCTTCCTCGCCGTGTACTGTACACACATAAACACACACTCACACATACACATATACTCACACACATACAGTGGGGTCCAAAAGTCTGAGACCACTAGTGGAAGTGCATTCTTTAGTACAAAATTTCTTACTACAAATTATACCAACAATTTGAGTAAAAATCTTTGAAAAATGTACATGAATTTCAGAATGTCTTAGTTTTTGGTATTTCCTCTCTTTGCTTTAATGACAGCGTACACTGCAGCTGGCATGGACTCCACAAGTTTGTGCAAAACCTGATGACCAATGTTATCACATGGTCTTTAAGTGCACAAAACGTTCTTGGCCTTTAAGTTCCCCAATAAATGTCGGATGGAGTCTGACCTTTTCTACAAAGGGACTGACAGGGTTAATGTCACAAACATGCCTACATGCTGACTGAGAATCTAAATTATTTTCTATTCATTTTAAATGTCATAACTTTTGTTTCCTTTGCTTAAAACATTTTCCAAAATTACATGCACACACACACACACACACTCACATTCACACAGACATGCACACACACACAGCAACCACTCACACACAAACACACACACACACATTCACTCACACACACACAGACATGCACACACACTCACAGCAACATGATTAATATCCTGTGTATTAAAATGCTGCATAATTATTTCTGAAGAATTAACAGTTGAGTGATAAAGTATTATTGATCCACAAGAAAAAAAACTGGAAAAATAGTAAAGTGACAGTTAGAGGTTTATAGCAATAAAGAATTCATACCTTAACAAAATAAAATAATATTTACAAGGTAAAAACTATTAGTGTCCATCAATGGCCAAATAAATGGACAACCTACTCAGGAAAATGTAATCAGACAAAACTATTAACTACATGTAATTACCACCATGTAAACCAGCTTGAGTTATTTCAGCTCACTTGCCCCATTCCTATACATTATTTTCATTCCTCCTTTTGACTGCTTTAGTACTTTTTTTTTTTTTTTTTTCGCAAAGTGCTTTGATCATCATGTATGAAAGCATTTTATAAATACATTTTATTCAAAGAAGATTCTTTCAGTGCGTTGTCTGATTGTAACTCATGCATCATTTCATCTTAAAATAAATCAAATCTAAAACTAGCAGTAAAAACAAGGGAGTGTATGAAAAGATGACTCTCTGATGACTGAAGGATCACTGGGTTAGTCTCTCCACAGCCTCTGAAACCACCTGCCCAGCTACGCTTCAACCCAAGAAACCACCTGCCCAGCTACGCTTCAACCCAAGAGAAACCACCTGCCCAGCTACGCTTCAACCCAAGAGAAACCACCTACCCAGCTACGCTTCAACCCAAGAGAAACCACCTGCCCAGCTACGCTTCAATGCAAGAGAAACCACCTGCCCAGCTACGCTTCAACCCAAGCCAGAGCCAGTCTATGGTGGAATGCAAACACATTTCAATTTACATGGACCTAAACACTACATTGTTGATTTACAGCTAAAAGACTTTCCACTATTTGGATATTGAATATATTTGTATATCAATCTAATCAAGTTATATAGCACTTAAATACATTTGACATATTGTGCTATTTGGTGTGGGGTGGTGGTCTAATAAAGGAAATGACAGCACAGTTCCACTGCATTTCACACTATGCCAGTTTCTCTATTAGTAAAAAAGCACTAATATTTACTGTCAAGGTAGATTAATTTATTTCAAAATACTCAAACACATAAATCTATGTTTATTTTAAATTTTGCTGAAGGGTTCTACCTTCAAGTCTAAATTTCACAAATACTTCTTAAACCATATATTAGAAATATTTTGTGTTTAAATGCATCTGACCCAAAGCTGACACTGGATTGTTTGAAAAAAAAAAAAAAAAAAAAAAGAGAGAAATTCCACTGATCATGTGACACAGGGAAGAACACTTGGTTCTGCTGCAGTACCTGCCCACTGAAACAGTATCTACACACAGCTGGAGCATTTCTTTATATTACAACCATCAAGCATTTTCTTCAGAAAAATCATAACAGCAACTTAGCACAAATACATTTTCCCATATGCCCCTTGTTGTAGCAGAGTCTTCTATAACTATGCTGTTTACATGAGCCATACAAAATATTAAAAAAACATTACATTCTGAAAAGGCACAATGAATATTACCAAAAGAGCCATTAATGGGAGTGTGATTATGACTGTAAGAGGCTGAAGTGTTCACCTGGCCGAAACACCACCCTGTCTCCTCTGTGGGCCCCCAGCCACAGCAGTGAGATGGAGGAATTCTGGGATTTTCTGTGCAGAGACACAGGGTGCAGGGTTCCACTGCAGAGACACACTGTCGGGGCGTTAGCAGCCTATGAGGCTAATCCAGCTTCTAAAGATGGCTGGCCCCCCAGCCTTACAGACACTCTGTGGGGGGTTGAGCTGGGAACAATGAACTGCCTGCTGCTCTGGGGGAGGGGTTAGCGTTTGATACACAGAAATGAGAGGGATTCCACCGGGCACAACCATGGCCACTGCGCTGGTACTAGTGTTTAATGATGAGGGGATGTGGGACAGTGAGAGAGTGTTTTCAGAGCCGTGAGCCGCCAGCACGTTTCTCAGGCCTCCCCACCTGCACCAAGTCCTCCCTGCCACAGAGTGCAGTACCTAATATATATGCAGCAAACAAAAGCCATGAATATTTTTTGTGTATTACTGCACAAAGCACATTGTTGCATTTCTTAATCTACCTGGTTTAGAATTACAAAGCACAACTCTGCCCTCTGGGTGGGTCACCTGTTAAACAGAGATGTACATGCAGCCGGGACTCAGAAATAAAACTGACTGTGTGAATGACGCTCTGTGGTCTGTGCTGGGCCTGTTTTCACCGTTAAAAACACACACAAGCATGGTTTGACAGATATGAGCATGATTTGACAGATTTACCTGTTTTTCCCGCTAAATGATTTAAAATGAGCAGAGGTGACATGTTCTAGCTGCAGGGCTGCTGCTCACCCTGTGGGCTTTCTGTGCTAAGTGAAGACGCTGCATTTTTACACTGCTGTTCCAGAGAATTCCAGGGCAGCCTGCTGGGAGGCCAGAGCGATGTGACTGGCTCTCTGAGAGAGTGGGGAAACCCCGCACTGGGGCTCATGGGGTACACTCATATTCCTTCAAACTGAAAACTAATTTTTACATCCATGAAAAGGTTTAAAATGATGTTAAAAGGGGTTATTCATCTGTTCTAGTTCTGACACCAATTTATCAGACTCAAAGAAAACATACATAGATGTTTCAATGATCAAGGCTCTCTGCTGCAGCACTGAGCATTTCACCCATCTTACTGTGGAGAAGCAGACTTTCACAGGCAAGCAAAGGGGAAGAGGACAGCAAACCAGGTGTGACGGGTGACTCTCAGAGCAGAAATGCACACACACACGCACGCACACGCACACACACACACGCACGCACACACACACGCACACACACACACGCACACACACACACCCACACACACGCGCACACACACGCACGCGCACACACGCACACGCACACACACGCACGCACGCGCACACACGCACACACCCACACCCACACACACACACGCGCACGCACACACACACACGCACACACACACACGCACACACACGCACGCACACACACGCACACACACACACACCTTCCCAATGTGGGGCAAAAGGGGGTGAAATATCAGTGTACAGCTAGCCTCTCAGAGGATGGGGAGGTCCTCACTCTTCCTCCTCTGGGGGGATTTTGAAAGTATGATGAAAAAATGGTGAACACAAAGAGCAGCATAAGCAATCAGGCTCTCAGCACAGACCTGGGGGGGTAACTAAGAACAAATGAGTCAACAAAAGCAACAGGAGAGCTCTGACATAAAGGGCTTAAAGCAAAGAATGTGTTTCCTGCGTCCATCCAACCAATCAGAGAGGTTCCCTATGTCCATCCAGCCAATCATATAGGTGCCCTGCATCCCTCCAGCAAATAAGAGAGGTTCCCTGCCTCCCTCCAGCCAATAGGAGAAAAGCTGTGCGGTGGGATTCCCTGCAGGGTCTGCACAAGGTCAAAGGTCAAAGGTGGAAGGTAAGTTTCATCTGAATTTGGGGCTTTTCTGTTGTCCTGATTACGGTGCATTGCAGGTCAAAGGTCAAAGCCGACATGTCAGCTTTAACCTGCAAATCTCTCCTCTCTCCACCCTTTCTCTCTCTCGCTCGCTCACTCTGTTCTGCTCTTCCTCTCGGTCATCGCAGGTTGAGTGCCAGGGCAACAGTGAGGATGACTCCGGTCAGCAGAAGGAAGGGCAGCCAGGTCTTCAGGAACGCTGCACAGCTGCACAGCACAGAGTGAGCAAATTAACATCAACATACAAATGAGGACAGTGCTGGGATTCAACTGTATGACAACAGAAACCTGCCAGGACTGGAGTTAAACCTGCAGACACTGCCCCCTACAGGACTGGAGTTAAACCTGCAGGCACTGCCCCCTACAGGACTGGAGTTAAACCTGCAGACACTGCAGATGCTGCTTTGCAGTGAGTGACACAGCACCCCCAGTGGCAAAAGCAGGTACTGACCTGACATGCTTGCTGTAGAAGAAGGACAGCAGACAGAGGTTGACCATGTTCCAGGAGGTGCTGTTGTCATAGCGCATCAGGTTCAGCGCCATGGCAACATGTGAGTGGCAGTTATCACAGCAGAGATTGTGCTGCAGAAAGGAGAAAGGGAGAGAAGGAGGGAAAGAGTGAGGAAAAGGAGAGAGGGAGAGAGAGAGAGAATGATATTAAGTGAATCGCACACTCATCTTATGATGTGAAACATGCTGGAACTTCTGCTTCCTCTCCTGGTCGCTTATCCTGATTTTGTCCAAAATAAAAGTGAATAGACCTGACTTTCCTTCATGAAGGTTTATTACAAAGTCATATGAATAGTGTGTGAATTCGTGAGGTAAAATCTCCCAAAGGAACCATCCCTGAGGAGGGTTTTCCTCCCCCTCCACACCTCCCTCCCTGCCCCCCATCTCTGTACCATTCTGTGTTTGTATTCCTCTGACGCGTCATGCACCGCTGTGTCCCATGCGTTGGAGCCGCTGCCATACACTTTGTTAACATCCAGCTTCCAGTACCTGCAGGGAAACATTACAGCAACGTTACCACAACATTACAACCCAGCCACAGGATGCTGTTCTTCAAGTGTATGCCATTATGTTACAGTTACAAAATACTGACATTGTCTTGTCTGGAGTACAGTCATTTAAATACAAATGTTAAAATACCCAGACTGCTCTTCAGGGACCAAAAATGATGTGAAGAGTGCGACTAAAGCAAAAGCTATGGCTTTCAAAAACACTCACTTTGTCGGTCTCCCAAAAGCCATGTTGTCTTCCTGTGAAAAAAAAAAAAAAAAAATGAAAAACCAGTAACTCGTTACACTTAAATTTACACAAGTCATTCTTTCTACTGTTCTTCCTGAGGTAAGACTGACCTTTCAGTCACTGGATAGTTTCCTCAGGGGTCAGCATTTGGTCCCCTCATATTTTTGATTTTGTCTTTCCTTTTAGTATTTAAATCCTGTATGCTCATCTACACACTACTATGAAACCCTATACCCTTATTACACACTACTGTCAAACCCTATACCCTTATCTACACACTACTGTCAAACCCTATACCCTTATCTACACACTACTGTCACACCCTATACCCTTATCTACACACTACTGTCACACCCTATACCCTTATCTACACACTACTGTCAAACCCTATACCCTTATCTACACACTACTGTCAAACCCTATACCCTTATCTACACACTACTGTCAAACCCTATACCCTTATCTACACACTATTGTCAAACCCTATACCCTTATCTACACACTCCTGTCAAACCCTATACCCTTATCTACACACTACTATCAAACCCTATACCCTTAATTACACACTACTATCAAACCCTATACCCTTATCTACACACAACTGTCAAACCCTATACCCTTACCTACACACTACTATCAAACCCTATACCCTTAATTACACACTACTATCAAACCCTTTACCCTTAATTACACACTACTATCAAACCCTATTCCTCTATCTACACACTACTATCAAACCCTATACCCTTATCTACACACTACTATCAAACCCTATACCCTTAATTACACACTACTATCAAACCCTATACCCTTATCTACACACTACTGTCAAACCCTATACCCTTACCAAAACACTATCATCAATCAAACCCTACAGCTCTTCACTACAGGCAACATCTTGAATATCTGGTTGGCGAGCACTTCCTGTCTTTCAGAACCACAAACTGGGCAGTGACCTCTGGACCTCTACTGCCCCTGGTGGTGGGAGCATCCTATAGCAGGCAGAGTGTTAGAGAGACAGTACAGCAGGCAGAGAGACAGAGAGACAGTACAGCAGTACAGAGAGACAGTACAGCAGGCAGAGAGACAGTACAGCAGGCAGAGAGACAGGACAGCAGGCAGAGAGACAGTACTGCAGGCAGAGAGACAGTACAGCAGTACAGAGAGACAGTACAGCAGGCAGAGAGACAGTACTGCAGGACAGAGAGACAGTACAGCAGGCAGAGAGACAGTACTGCAGGCAGAGAGACAGTACAACAGGCAGAGAGACAGTACAGCAGTACAGAGAGACAGTACAGCAGGCAGAGAGACAGTACAGCAGGCAGAGAGACAGTACAGCAGGCAGAGAGACAGTACAGCAGTACACAGAGACAGTACAGCAGGCAGAGAGACAGCAGTACAGCAGTGCAGCAGGCAGAGAGACAGACAGACAGTACAGCAGGCAGAGAGACAGTACAGCAGTACAGAGAGACAGTACAGCAGGCAGAGAGACAGTACAGCAGGCAGAGAGACCGTACAGCAGTACACAGAGACAGTACAGCAGGCAGAGAGACAGTACAGCAGTACACAGAGACAGTACAGCAGGCAGAGAGACAGTACAGCAGTACACAGAGACAGTACAGCAGGCAGAGAGACAGTACAGCAGTACAGAGAGACAGTACAGCAGGCACACAGAGACAGTACAGCAGGCAGAGAGACAGTACAGCAGTACACAGAGACAGTACAGCAGGCAGAGAGACAGTACAGCAGTACACAGAGACAGTACAGCAGGCAGAGAGACAGTACAGACAGTACAGCAGGCAGAGGCAGCAGGCGTGTAATAACACTAAGCTACCTAGTTGCTAACGTTAGTTTCCAAATTAAAAATGAGTAAATTACCAATTTTACATTCATCCTTCATCTAGTAATTTTTGTAATTAATTGTCTCAATAATGAATGCATATATTCCACTCATATGAACCCAGACCTGTGCAGGCGCTGGTTGTGTATCAGTGTCACGCTGATAGTGAGCAGCACTGTCTGACGGTGGTTTCACTTCATCCCCTTCACAGGGCCACTTGTGTTTAGCGCTGTGTTTACTGTGGCATTGTTTGCACAATGGCATTTTGTTTAGCTGGGCTTCAGGAGGATTTCTGTGTCTGTGCTGGCATATTCAAAGCGGGACTCTGAGTTTCTCTCTGCCGTGTTTCTGCATCTGCTGTCTGCTGACGACCCGCCAAGTGTCCCTGTACTCACCATGTTTGGATTAAAGGGTATTAATTAAGCTTTCAAACACGGCCAGATTAGCTGCAGGATTACTAATGAGACTGATGCTGATTTCATTGACATCCAATTGCGAACCAGAACAAAGAGACTCTAAGAATGGACGCAGCCCCGCCTCCACCCTCTCAAACTGAGGCCACATTCACTGTGTAACCCACAGACACTCAAAAGACTTCACTATGTCACAATCACGGCTCTGATTAGGAATGCAAGAAAGCAGCACCTGATCGACACTGTCTAGAGTACCTGCCATAGAGATACTCACCGACACGAAGTACGGCCCGGCAAAGTCTCGGATCACTCCGGTGGATGTGCAAATCCCCATGTGTCCAATAAAGGGCAGGAGCCACCTGCAAACAGGACGGTGCAGAGTAACCAATCAGTGAACAGGATATAGCAGAGTAGCCAATCAGTGAACAGGTGATAGAGCAGAGCCACCAATGACGAAACTGGAGAGAGCCGAGTGACTAATCAGATAATCAGCATCTGCCACAGGTGTAGCTCAATACAAACCAAACACCCACTCAATAACAACAAGCAAATTAAACACCCACTCCACAACAAGATTCCATTCGAGAAATCACACAAGATCACCAAAAATCGGATTATCAAATCATGAATTTGATGATATAAAGGCATGAATGAGCACAGGCGCGGGGTATCAGATGGTCTCCAGTGACTGACACCAGTCTACCATTATTACATCATCCCCCATGAGGTCATCCCCAGGCTGAAAGGGGTCCTGTCCCTTAGGGTTCGCTTTTTGCAGAAAGGCTAACTGGGCATGTCTGCAACTCACACAACTACACACAGAACCTTCCAGAAACACAGAGATTTCAGTTTGAGCAAATTAGGATCAGCCAAATCCAACTCAAGTTTGTCCTTTCTCCACTGGACTTTACCTGTTGTATTTTTCCTTGTCTATGAAACCTCGCCTACATTTAAAAATGAATGCCATTTGTGTCTTTTAATCCCAGTTAAACACAAACAGTCTGCTGTTTTGGTCTCTTGGGTTCTGTGCACCAACAGCAGCACCTTGTGAGATAGGCAGGTCAATGATATGAACATAGGTCTAACGTTACAAAAAAACCTCTACACAGGTGACCACAGCGCAACTCTACACACCTGCACTGACCACAGCGCAACTCTACACACCTGCACTGACCACAGCGCAACTCTACACACCTGCACTGACCACACCATATGTTACACAAATCTTTCATCAGAATGTCCAGCAGGAGGCAGACTTCCATTCCTCCCGAGAGCCCCAGTCTGGACAGAGCACCCCTTCCACCCCACAGCCCCTACAAGACCCCTCTCTGCTGTGCCTTAATCTGGGAGAGTGCAGCAGGCAGGACAGCGGTGTAATCTGGTTAGACGTCTGCAGAAATGTTGCACACGTGTATGATTTATGCATGTGCGCAGTGTGGGTGTGTGTTATATGCATGTGCGCAGTGTGGGTGTGTGTTATATGCATGTGCGCAGTGTGGGTGTGTGTTATATGCATGTGCGCAGTGTGGGTGTGTGTTATGCATGACGTGGGGGGGCTGCACCTGGGGGAAGTGGAGCACAGTGGACGCAGTGCGCACCCCAGAAACCTAATGGGGGAAACACTAATCTAAGACTAACTGTGACCTACATAAGCACCCCCTTACCCCTAGAGAACAGGCATCTAGGACTGCCGTCATACTCATGCACACACCTTCCTACACACACCACTAACATCACACACACCACTATAGCGCACACACACCACTACATCACACACACCACAATAGCGCACATACTGTGGAATCTCAGATGCCACCCCTGGCCAGTATTTCTCATGCTCTTGTGAGACCGTTCACCCTGTCGTACTGCTTAAGTAGGTCAGTTCATTGTAAGGATACGGTCTCCTTTTTGGTGTGTAATTGCGAGATGGTTCTCTTTATTGGTTGTACACTTTTAGAGTTACGTTAAATCCGCCTGAGACTGTGCGCCCTGGGGCAGAGTTTCCAGCTCGGTATCCCATGACAAGGGAACCGGGCCAGGGTCGTGCTGATGGGAGTAATATCTTAGGTTTTAAAGTCGCTGTCGAACAGGTGCTAGGTGACATATCAGAGGTCTGAAAGAGCAGGTGTGGCTTCATCTCCCAGCTTCCCGAAGCAGCGCGGCTGGAGCCGGGCGCACTCTTACGCAGAGCTAAAGTTTAAAAACGCAAATTTCACCTGGAAAAAAGATATTCCCAAACATTTTAAAATGATTTTGCAAAGGATTGCAGTACATCTACTCAAATACTTTTGCAGAGCATACAAGTAATTTGCTGTACATTAATAGGAAATATCTTTGTTTGATAACAGAGCCTATTTCCGCCTTGGTTCACCCCACAGCCCTGACGGCATTATATCATGTAAGACTTCTCGTTTTCCTCATTTAAGCACCAGCTGCCCTTTTCATTTGCCAGACAGACACTTTACACAGTGGGTTAATGGTGCAAGGTAAGACATACTGGAGCGAGCTGGCGAGCAAACAAACGAGTTCACTTTCTCCCGTGCTCAAAGCTCAAGCCAGCTGGCTAACGTTACAGCAAAACAGATATTTATCATGCGTGTGAAAACTTTGTTTTGCCCTACATGTGTTTCTGCAAAATCAGCAACACACATAAGCAGCATACTCATTTCATTACTGGATTATCTATCTAGCAAACAGCTATGATATATCGAAGCTGTCATTCCTCTGCGCTCTCGATGAGCATTTGTACAGCAAACGTTAGCGCCTGTAGCTGTCTAGCTAGCTAACTTGCTATCATTCGCTAGCTAGCTAGCCTCATAATGACAAGGGAAGTGACTCAAAGAAATCAAACATGCAAATCCAAAGACCACACGAACTCACGATAGGACTGGAATAGGCGTCCAAACGATGCAGTAGGGATATCGGCTCATATCTGGATCTATTTTCTCGAAACCCCCGTGGTAATTCATCATGGTGTCTATCTCCACCACATCCGCCATCACTAGTGACAACTGACTGTTTTTTGCTAGACTTCCGCATGCTGACGGCTCCCTCTGTCGGGAGCACATCCCGCTTCCGGGTTTCCGTCCTGCTAAACGGTGTGTCCGAGGCCCGACCGGGAGATAAGCATATTTAGCACATCGACCTGCCAGCACTGTATCCAAAGTGAAAGTCACACGCATCCACTTATCCACACATCCGGAAACTGCAGCGCTGACAAAAACCTGGTCTGATTTGTTACAATAATCCTAAAAAATTAATTTTTAATTAAACATACAGAGTCGCAGCAGTACGTGAAAACTTAATTGACAGAACAAGCAAAAACATACTGCTGTAGAAACCACATACTGTAGAAAAATACAAAAAAATTACTTATTAAACAAATATAAAATTATGAAAACAGTCATATCAACTATATTGGAAATACAAGATTTGTGGGAGTTGTATATAAAGTAGGCTGTCACACTACACTCCCAGGTGTCTGATAAAAGTGTTAAAAAAAATAATAATAAATCAGGGACCACGATTCTTCAAACTGCACTGTAGAAAAAGTCGGTCAAAGTTTGTAACAGCACCCTCTCCACAGCTGTGCCCTAGCAAGAAAACAGGCACTATAAGTAAGAGTGACCCATTTATGAGCCCATAACCCAACCTCAATGCAGTGGGGGACAGCCCAAAAACACAGGGGGGGCCAAATGGCACCCTGCCCCAGTAATGGCAGCACAAACCCACCTGTGCACACCTCCGCATGGGCCATGACGTCAGCACAAAGACCTTGTGTTTAATTAAGAATAAATTCCAGTGAAAAAGCTGCTAAATAACGACACCAGTGTTCTGAACCCTACAACACCAGAGATGTGATTGACAGGTAAGTGGGTTTGCAGCAGTCTGTTTGTGTAAGGGTGATTGTGCACACGTTGGTGCAGTGTTCAGACAGAGACCCAGCGAATGAGACTGGATGGCCACTCTTCCTTCCACATGTGTGCTTCTCCAGAGGGGCCAGAGATTCTGATTCTGCATCACCTGAACTATCATCCCTCTTACCGATGACCCACTTCCTACTTTCCAAAATACTGAGGTGTATTCTCCCCCTTATATCAGAAAACTGAAGCACTCACTGGCCATGCTCATAGAATGTTGGACACCCCTGTTTTAGATGATTTTCAGTGATCCTCCTGTAAGCTGTTTCTTAAAAACATTGATGTGAATTTCAAATGTAAACTTTACTTCATAGAAATAAGGATGGTATTTTGAAGGTTTGGCTTGCAGCAGGAGAGTAATGTGCTTTAAAGTCAGACTTTGATCCCACAGTAAATGAAACCCAAGGCTGCAACAGGAGGCAGAATTACTGCACAGTCAAAACAAACCGGTTTTGAGTTCAGCCCTGAAACCAGAGCTCACACGGCTCACTGTCACAGCCATTGAGGCGAGAAACAAGGGTCATTCTGACAGCCAATGAGGCGAGAAACGAGGGTCACTCTGACAGCCAATGAGGTGACACTCAAGGGTCAGCACTGACACATCTGAGTGCGTACGGAAACACAATGCGTCTGTCACCAGCTCGGTGAGCGTGGCGCAGCGGGGCTGAAGAGACAGAGGGGAGCTAGGATCTGGGGTCTAGATGTTTCCTCTTGCCCTGAAGTCAACAGGGAGTGACACTCACTATGAAGGAAGAAGATGAGGTCCACGCAGAGGCAAGCAGGGGCTATAAAAACCAGACCAATGACAATCAACACATTGACTCAGAGTCAAAGGAGCATCCAATGAGAGCCTGTCTTTTCATGACCAGTGGGCACGTGGCAAAGGCTCATGGGAAACACTTGGATGTCTTGCCAAATATTACTGCATCATCAATGTTATTAGCATCAGGTCGCTCAGATGCGGCTGCATTTCCACATGATCGTGCCAATTTTAGCCCGGGGGGCAGGTGAAAGGGGTAGGAGCTACAGTGCAAGGAAGCAGCCCGCTGGAGGATGTTGAATCACGGGCTGCAGCTGTAACAGTTCCCCTGCCTGAGATAGCACGGAGGTCGCCCAAATACCTTCATGCTCTCTGGCTCTACCATTAATAATCAGACCCAGTGACTACCATAGCATGGTTTCCCATATCATACCTACAGAAGCACCGTGCTGAACAGTGGAGCCGGCATTGTGAGTTGTCTCCAAATACACACCTGTCCCGATGCAGAGGAAACAGTTGGGTTTTGTGCTCATTAGTGCAGATTGATCTTTGGTTCCTGCTGGGTTTGGTTTGTGGCTCGGAAGGGCAGCCCTGACATAAACATCAGCTCCATAAAGCTCACCGGGTGCAGAGTGTGTTGAGACCAATTTAAAGAGGGTTAGATTCAGCTGTTGTTTTGTGGTTTTTAGCAACTACCTTGTGTCTGTGTATCCCTGTCATCGAGCTACAATCTGCAGCCAATGTAATCCGCTCCTGTGCTCCTCCACTGTTCCTCGGCTTCACAGCAGTTCCTGCTGGTTTGGTGAATACGCTCAACAAACACATGTAGACTCTTTTTCTAATTTAAATTTAGTTTAATCATTTCACACTTGGTGTTTCCACTATTTCATCTCCCCCGTGTATCTCCAGCTACATTTTGCACCAGTATGCAATAAATAAAGTAAACTGTAGAGGATCGTTTAAGTGTTTGTATCTGCGCAGATCAGATTATTCGATCTTTATGTTTTCGATATTCCTGGACTGTGAGCATGGGGAATGAAGAACACATTTATTATGCTTATATAATTCATGGATCATGGATATGAGCAAATGCTGCACAATCAATAATGCAACATTAGGAAAACAATTACACCACCAAGTGAAAAGTGAGAGGAACACACCATTTATCTGCATGGATTACTGTGCTAATTAACTCTTAGATTCTTAATTAGGGGCAGTGAATGGGGTAAAGGGGACAGGGTGCAACAGCAGTCAGTTTTAAAAAGGACTTCAGCCTACACTGTTCCAGCAGCCTACACTGGCATGGGGCTGGGGGTACTGTTCCCAGCATGCACCAGACCAAAATCCCTTCCCAGCATGCACCACAGCCTAGTATTATTTATTTTTAGGGGTTATTTATTTATTGAAGAATTCAGGGTAAGTAGAAATGTGAGTACTTTTTTGCACTCTGAAGTTCCATTGATGTTGAGGGTACTGTGAAATGAAACCAACATGACAGTGTGATCATGAAATAAAAAATACAGTATTTGTGGATAGTCAATAAATCTTACCTCAGCCAGAAGTATAAGAAACAGTGCATTAGTGCATGAAGTAGAAATGTAGATGACTCAAACATCTTTTTCTGAGACACGAGTGTCTCGTGCCAGGGCTGGAAGGGCGGAGAGGAGTTGTGTGTCACAGCATCCTCCTTTGGAGCAGATCACTGTGGAGGATTCAACATTATCATGCTCATAATTTAACCACTGTGTGCCCCAGCTATATACTGAAACACAAATAAATTGGAGGTTGGAGGAGGGTTGGGGTGATGTTCAGGGACCCGCCCCTCGGCCTCGTACTGGGGAGCAGCAGTGTGGTTCCCCCCATTAGCCTCGTATTGGGGAGCAGCAGTGTGGTTCCCCCCATTAGCCTCGTATTGGGGAGCAGCAGTGTGGTTCCCCCCCAGCCTCGTATTGGGGAGCAGCAGTGTGGTTCCCCCGTTAGCCTCGTATTGGGGAGCAGCAGTGTGGTTCCCCGTTAGCCTCGTATTGGGGAGCAGCAGTGTGGTTCCCCCCGTTAGCCTCGTATTGGGGAGCAGCAGTGTGGTTCCCCCGTTAGCCTCGTATTGGGGAGCAGCAGTGTGGTTCCCCCCGTTAGCCTCGTATTGGGGAGCAGCAGTGTGGGTCCCTCCGTTAGCCTCGTATTGGGGAGCAGCAGTGTGGTTCCCCCGTTAGCCTCGTATTGGGGAGCAGCAGTGTGGTTCCCCCCATTCGCCTCGTATTGGGGAGCAGCAGTGTGGTTCCCTCCGTTAGCCTCGTATTGGGGAGCAGCAGTGTGGTTCCCCGTTAGCCTCGTATTGGGGAGCAGCAGTGTGGTTCCCCCCATTCGCTCGCTCATTAGCCTGTGAGGAGCAGCACAGGGACCAGCGTTACAGTGCTGGGTCTGCTTAGCTGAGACAGCTGATGTATGAGCAGCTCGGCAAAAACAAACTACTCAGCAGAAGCTGAGAGACGTTGATAAAGAGAGCAGATAGAGCATGTTCATCACAGCGGAGCCAGGGGACTCTTCTCTGAAAACACAGATACAACGCCGCCCAGAACAGCCAACCCAATTACACCACAGAAACAGCCCCTGCTTTTTACTGCCAACCCACATACGGCAGACTGGCTCTGCCCTCCTCTCACACAAACACACAGTGCACAAACTTCCACAAACAGCTCCCTCCTCTAACAGTACCTGATGAGCGAAAATTACATTCTTAACATATTTAAGTATTCAGCACTTTTTAAACTAGGCCCATAATTTCCATGCATTTAATCCATCTAAACTACCTTCAGACACAGATTCATCAGTAAGCGCTAAATTGTGCACAGTATATTTGCAGACTTTAGGTCTTACTCTGCCCTTCCATCTCTGTTGAAACATAGATTTTCTGTCCCAATTATGACGGCAAGAGCCGAATAACCTTTAGAGCTGGGAGCTGGCCAATCGCACGCAGCTGCAGGATGCAATCAGCAGCGTGTGTCACAGAAACACGGGAGCCCCGCGGGGACTCTGCCCCTCACCAACACCAGCCTTAAAATAGCATCCCACAGTCACCTTCAGACCCACAGCGAGGGCTGCATCCAGCACCAGCCCCTTAATAAGCACATCAAATGCTAAACGGCCTTCGGTGGCTCATAAGGGCCGCTCTCCAAAAGACACCTGCTCACTGAGGGAACGGCCTTCATGTGACTGCAGACCGCAGGGGGCAGGGCAGGAGCAGGGCGAGCAGGGTGCTCCCAGGAGACACGCTAATGGAGACATGCTAATGGTGACGTCCCTCTTGAGCAGGTGGGTATGGAGCCCAAACTCGACTGTGCCAGCCCAGCATGCTGCATAGTGCTGCACTGAGTAGCACAAAGCACAGCCCCACTCTAACACTGTGTCTGCAGGGAGACAGTCTGATCCACTATGAGAATGGTGTGTGGTACGGTATGAAAATATTGTAGCTGTGCGTGCGTGTGGCACGGTATGAAAATATTGTAGCTGTGCGTGTGGCATGGTATGAAAATATTGTAGCTGTGCATGCGTGTGGCACGGTATGAAAATATTGCAGCTGTGCGTGCGGCACGGTATGAAAATATTGTAGCTGTGCGTGCGTGCAGCACGGTATGAAAATATTGTAGCTGTGCGTGCGTGTGGCACGGTATGAAAATATTGCAGCTGTGCGTGCGTGCAGCACGGTATGAAAATATTGTAGCTGTGCGTGCGTGCAGCACGGTATGAAAATATTGCAGCTGTGCATGTGTGTGGCACGGTATGAAAATATTGTAGCTGTGCGTGTGGCACGGTATGAAAATATTGTAGCTGTGCGTGCGGCACAGTATGAAAATATTGTAGCTGTGCGTGCGGCATGGTATGAAAATATTGTAGCTGTGCGTGTGGCACGGTATGAAAATATTGTAGCTGTGCATGCGTGTGGCACGGTGTGAAAATATTGTAGCTGTGCGTGCGGCACGGTATGAAAATATTGTAGCTGTGCGTGTGTGTGGCACGGTATGAAAATATTGTAGCTGTGCGTGCGTGTGGCACGGTATGAAAATATTGTAGCTGTGCGTGTGTGTGGCACGGTATGAAAATATTGTAGCTGTGCGTGCGTGTGGCTACTAGCCAGATCTGGTCAATGTGTCTCCCTGTGGACAATCAGCTGACTGGACCACTGTATTGCGTAGCTGCTCGCCTCTGTGCTCCCTCATTCAGCTGGTCCATCGGTGAGGGGTTGGGGGGGTTTGTCTGATTATTGTTGCCTATATGGCATAACTTTTTCTAGGTTGCAGCAATAAATTCTTAACCATTGAACTAAGAACATGTTATCAATCTGTACTGAAACATGTGTTTATGTAGCCTGTGTACAGGGTCCTGGTGTACATACTGTAGCTATGTGGGGGTCCTGTGACAGTGACAGTGTCCACCTGCAGGACTTCCTCAGGCAGGCTGCCCTGGTTCAGCACAAGGACAGTGGCGCTGGGTTCAGCTGAGGGCTAAACTGGTTGCTGATTGTATGGTGAAAAAGACAGCACGCTCTAGAGTTCCCAAAACCTATGTCAGCCACCAATTCTGGCTGTGCAGTACAGCACCTTAATGGCAACTTCTGATCTTCATTATGCAAGCAGCTCAATCTTTTATTTACTTGATAAGCTCACAAATAACAGATGGAGGCTGGTCTTTCTCATGTGGCCAGAGGAACTGTTTTACCGCCTCATCTACCAGTGAGCCAGGACAGCACCCTGCACAGCTGGCTAACTTAGCAGAGGGGACTGCACAGCACCCTGCACAGCTGGCTAACCTAGCAGAGGGGACTGCACAGCACCCTGCACAGCTGGCTAACTTAGCAGAGGGGACTGCACAGCACCCTGCACAGCTGGCTAACTTAGCAGAGGGGACTGCACAGCACCCTGCACAGCTGGCTAACTTAGCCGAGGTGACTGCACAGCACCCTGCACAGCTGGCTAACTTAGCAGAGGGGACTGCACAGCACCCTGCACAGCTGGCTAACTCAGCCGAGGTGACTGCACAGCACCCTGAACAGCTGGCTAACTTAGCAGAGGGGACTGCACAGCACCCTGCACAGCTGGCTAACTTAGCCGAGGGGACTGCACAGCATCCTGACTGAGATGAAGTGACTGGCAGACGTAAAATCCTGCACCATCACCGTAGCGCAGAACGTCCTCACCCTGTAATGAGGGCAGTGGCACTGTCACAGTCAGCACAGAGTAACATAGTAGTAATGTAGTAAAGTAGTAATAACAGGAGTATAAATCAGACCAAAGACCCCAGCACAGTTTCAACAATATTAGTCATCTTTTATTCCTCTCACCTGTGGCAAATGGAACAAACAGGAAGTGAAAACCTGGGTGATTTAACGGAAACGCACACAGAAGCAGAGCGTTAGCGCCGTCCACGGAGCTGCTCTGGAAGGTTTCCATGGCGACAGCGTGTTCCGGAGAAGACCATCCTTGAAGGGTGGGGTTTTCCTGCTCACACATCAGGGCTCGGTGTGGAGGGCGGAGTTAATCACAGGATGGCTCAGCTACCTGATAACGGTGCTGCACAAGCGTTCCCTTGGCGACCCCTGCGGTGCGTCAGTCTTCACTGCCTCTTCAGTGGGCCCCCACAGCTCCACCCCCCACATCTAAAGCCCCGCCCACCAACCCCACAGCCCCACCCATTAGAGCTGACTGGGTCAGAGCAGCATGAGAACTCAACAGTTCACATGACCTCCTAATGCATTTGACTGGCAGCTGTGTACCCCCTCTGACCCCCGCCTCCCCAGCAGCCAGGTGTGTTCTTCTCCACCCTCACTCCTCCCACACCTGCATCTACCTGCAGCGCAATGAGCCCCCAGTTGGTGCCTCACCTTCATCTGTGACAACATGGGCAGCAAGTTTCTAATGCCTTCAAAACAAATAGTGCTTCATCGCAAAACCAGATGACAGGATTCAAAACAACTCAGTTCATATGTACACATTCCCCAGTGCGAAACCCACACAGCGTAAGGAACTAAAGAAAGGCCCGTAGCTCAAGCACACTGCTTTTATTTCGGAGTGGAGCCAAACGTGTTGAACGCTGCTCGCTCAGAGAAGGTTTCTAAACCAAAAACAGAACAAAACTAAACGAAACACTGCAACTCTGTGGAAAGCCCCTCCCACACCACAATGTGACTGCAGCCTGTCCCCGGGCTTCCCAGCTCCACCCACATCTAGTCTGCAGCCAATCAGGGTGCAGCGCATATTCATAATTCTAGCGCCCAGAACCCCAAAGCTCAGGCAGGAACCCAAATACACTCACAAAAAATGCAGGAAGAAAAGAATGCGACTGGCTGCTAAACAAGCTCTGCCTCCAGCCAGACTCCGCCTCCAGAGAGACAGAAGGAGGCTCCGCCTCCATGGACATGGTGGGGTTGGTCCTGTGCTGCTCTCTGTCCTCCGCAGTGTGGTGCTCCATGGGCCTGATGAACTTGGGGCGCCTCTGGGTGGGGCTAAAGTGAGTGGGAGAAGTTGGAGGCGGAGTCATAGACCCATTACACCACCCTGCCCTGCCCCCACAGTGAGCCTGGCTCCAGTCTGCCCCCTGGTGTGCATAGTGTAGAACTGTCACAGCGGCTCCACAGCCCTTCCTCTTTCTCAGGAAGTGGGAGCGGAGGTTGCGCTGCCGGGGTGGGGGGGGCAGGAAGTGCAGCAGAAGGGCTGTGGAGCGTGGCTCTCTCTCGGGGGTGGGGGGAGCTCTAGCTGGGCCGGCACTGCACCTGGCCCTCCGAGCTGTCGTCCTCGTCAGACCCCTCGGGGGGGCCGCTGCTCAGGCCGGTGATGCGGTAGCCCATGTTCAGAAGCATCACCTCCAGCGGGTCCGCATTCATCCGCCGCTGGTTGGCCTGCGCCGCCCCCTCCATATCCTCCACCACCCGCCCATTCTCCCTCTCCGTCTGCGCAAGCAAGGGAGGAAAGGGGAGGGGAAGGGAAGGGAGGGAGGGGGAGACACACAGAGGGAGTTATATTCCACATCTTAAAATATATCTCAAAATGCATCTGTCAGTATCATGCCAGTCATAGATCGTACTACATAAAGCTTCACATTTCTGGGTGACTGATTTATTCGTAAGGTGTGGGTGTGTCTGGGGTGAGGCATGTCAGAGCAGCAGCAGGGTGTGTGTGCCACGCCACTCTCTCTGCCGATTTGTTTTTGCGCTGCATTTCTCTGTGCTGGCGTTGTGTGGTGGAGTACCTCCGGCCTCGGGTTCCAGAGCCGCACCACAGGGTCGATGCCGCTGGTTGCGAGGAAACAGTAGCTAGGGTGTGGCTGCAGGCAGTTGACGATGGACTCGTCGCCCTGCAGGATGCGCACCAGGTTGGTGGTCTCCTTCTCCCAGATGAAGAACGACCCATCATCTGAGCCACTCACTATGTACTGCCCCTTACTGAGGGAAGGAGAACATAATTCAACAGCTGTACATAACTGCCAGGAAGTGTCAGAGAGCAGGGGCTTCTGGGAGATGCGCAGCACGTCTCCCCACACTGACCTGCCGAAGAAGTTGGCCTCCTTGATGTCCGTGGTGGTGTTGCAGTGACCGCAGTATCGGTGCTTGTAGTCGAAGCTACGCTCTCTCAGCACCACCTCGTCCTCCGGAATTGACTCTTTCCGTGAGAAATTATGGAAACGAATGGAAGCGTTCCCCTTCTTATCCTCCGCTGTGGAAAAACACACATGTATGTGCACACGCACGCACGCAAGCACGCACACACACACACACACACGCACACACACACATACGCACGCAAGCACGCACGCACGCACACAAACACACACACACACACACGAAAAACAAAGGAACAGTTAGTCCTAGGCCAATGTATAAACACACTCACACTTTCTCATACACACACTCTCACAGACACTCACACTCATACACACACTCTCCCCCACAACCTCTTGCATACTCGCACACTCACACACTCACCGGCAGTGTTGTCAGTCTTGGAGAACAGGGCAGCTTTGATGTCCTTGTCCAAGGCGTCACATGCGCTGCTGTGGGCCTGTTCTGGAAACTTCCCCTTGAAGTCATCCAGGCACTCCAGCGCCTCAGCCACGTACTTGAGCTCAAACAGGCAGCGTGCAAGGCGGAAGTGTGCCTTCAGGTGACCCGGGTTCAGGGAGATCGCCCTCAGGCAGTCTCGCAGTGCGTCATAGTGATCACCATCCCTGCAGTCACACAGGCAAGCACACTGCGCTCAGTACACTAACCCTAACCCTGCGCTCAGTACACTAACCCTAACCCTGCACTCAGTACACTGACCCTAACCCTGCGCTCAGTACACTAACCCTAACCCTGCTCAGTACACTAACCCTAACCCTGCGCTCAGTACACTAACCCTAACCCTGCGCTCAGTACACTAACCCTAGCCCTGCACTCAGTACACTAACCCTAACCCTGCGCTCAGTACACTAACCCTAACCCTGCGCTCAGTACACTGACCCTAACCCTGTGCTCAGTACACTAACCCTAACCCTGCACTCAGTACACTGACCCTAACCCTGCGCTCAGTACACACTAACCCTAACCCTGCGCTCAGTACACTAACCCTAACCCTGTGCTCAGTACACTAACCCTAACCCTGCACTCAGTACACTAACCCTAACCCTGCGCTCAGTACACTAACCCTAACCCTGCACTCAGTACACTAACCCTAACCCCCTAACCCTGCTGCGCTCAGTACACTAACCCTAACCCTGCACTCAGTACACTAACCCTAACCCTGCACTCAGTACACTAACCCTAACCCTGCGCTCAGAACACTAACCCTAACCCTGCGCTCAGTACACTAACCCTAACCCTAACCCTGCGCTCAGTACACTAAACCTAACCCTGCGCTCAGTACACTAACCCTAACCCTGCACTCAGTACACTAAACCTAACCCTGCGCTCAGTACACTAACCCTAACCCTGCGCTCAGTACACTAACCCTAACCCTGCGCTCAGTACACTAACCCTAACCCTGCGCTCAGTACACTGACCCTAACCCTGCACTCAGTACACTGACCCTAACCCAGCACTCAGTACACTGACCCTAACCCTGCGCTCAGTACACTGACCCTAACCCTGCGCTCAGTACACTAACCCTAACCCTGCGCTCAGTACACTAACCCTAACCCTTGCCCTGCACTCAGTACACTAACCCTAACCCTGCGCTCAGTACACTAACCCTAACCCTGCGCTCAGTACACTAACCCTAACCCTGCACTCAGTACACTGACCCTAACCCTGCGTACACTCAGTACACTAACCCTAACCCTGCGCTCAGTACACTAACGCTCAGTACACTAACCCTAACCCTGCGCTCAGTACACTGACCCTAACCCTGCGCTCAGTACACTAACCCTAACCCTGCGCTCAGTACACTGACCCTAACCCTGCGCTCAGTACACTAACCCTAACCCTGCGCTCAGTACACTAACCCTAACCCTGCACTCAGTACACTAACCCTAACCCTGCACTCAGTACACTAACCCTAACCCTGCGCTCAGTACACTAACCCTAACCCTGCGCTCAGTACACTGACCCTAACCCTGCGCTCAGTACACTAACCCTAACCCTGCACTCAGTACACTAACCCTAACCCTGCGCTCAGTACACTAACCCTAACCCTGCACTCAGAACACTGACCCTAACCCTGCGCTCAGTACACTAACCCTAACCCTGCGCTCAGTACACTAACCCTAACCCTGCGCTCAGTACACTGACCCTAACCCTGCGCTCAGTACACTAACCCTAACCCTGCGCTCAGTACACTAACCCTAACCCTGCGCTCAGTACACTAACCCTAACCCTGCGCTCAGTACACTAACCCTAACCCTGCGCTCAGTACACTAACCCTAACCCTGCGCTCAGTACACTAACCTAACCCTGCGCTCAGTACACTGACCCTAACCCTGCGCTCAGTACACACCCTAACCCCTCAACCCTAACCCTGCACTCAGTACACTAACTCTAACCCTAACCCTGCGCTCAGTACACTAACCCTAACCCTGCGCTCAGTACACTAACCCTAACCCTGCGCTCAGTACACTAACCCTAACCCTGCACTCAGTACACTAACCCTAACCCTGCGCTCAGTACACTAACCTAACCCTGCGCTCAGTACACTAACCCTAACCCTGCGCTCAGTACACTAACCCTAACCCTGCGCTCAGTACACTAACCCTAACCCTGCGCTCAGTACACTAACCCTAACCCTGCACTCAGTACACTAACCCTAACCCTGCGCTCAGTACACTAACCCTAACCCTGCGCTCAGTACACTAACCCTAACCCTGCGCTCAGTACACTAACCCTAACCCTGCGCTCAGTACACTAACCCTGCCCTGCACTCAGTACACTAACCCTAACCCTGCGCTCAGTACACTGACCCTAACCCTGCGCTCAGTACACTAACCCTAACCCTGCGCTCAGTACACTAACCCTAACCCTGCGCTCAGTACACTAACCCTAACCCTGCGCTCAGTACACTAACCCTAACCCTGCGCTCAGTACACTAACCCTAACCCTGCGCTCAGTACACTAACTCTAACCCTAGCCCTGCGCTCAATACACTAACCCTAACCCGAACCCCATGCACATGCCCACACACAGGCTCTTACCACTTGCGCTTCATGTAAGCGGCAGCGCGGTTGCCGTACAGCATGGCGTTGTGCCGGGCCTGGTGGATGGCCAGGCTGTACAGCTGAATGGCTTGCGTCCACTGCTGCCTGGCAAACGCGTCGTTCGCCTGCTGCTTCACCCGCTCCAGGTGTGGTGGGAGGTCACCTGACCCACTGTGCCACCGCCATGGCAACCGCCACAGAAATGGGGAGAGAGAGGGAGTTTGGTCAACGATGCGGTCAGTGTTTCAGAGTAGACCCCTTCTGTGCTGCCCTGCCACCCGTTACAACACTGCCAAAGCATTCCCAAATTCCCATGTGTAAAGAGTGAGAGAGTGTGTCATTGAGGGTTTGAGTGGGAGGATGAGTGAGATATGGACTGAGTGAGTGAGTGAGTGAATGAGCAGGTGAGTGAGTGAGTGAACTTACCTGCAGATCTTGCTCTCTGCAAGGCGTAGGTGGCTGGCAGGCAGGTGGATGCCGTTGGTGGAGGTTTTTCCATTCTGCACTTCTGAAACAGAGACACAGGTGATAGTGTTGCCATGGTGAGTGCAGGCACAGGTACACAGCTGTACAGGTGAGCATCTGGGCGTACCTCCGTTTGGATGGCACTTCTTGGGGAGCAGAAAGGTGTATGGCCGCTGCTTAAAGGTGAGGTCAAACAGGTACACCTGTGCCACAATAGAACAGCAAACTGCATGAGACCAGCAACACAGTGACACATCAGTGTGTGCAGTGGTAGGCTGTAACAGTGCTATTACAAAAACAGGGAAAAACATTACATTCCCAAATGTTTCACTCACTGATCATGCATTTTTATAATATATAACACCATGCATGTTTATAATATACAAGATGCACCCTTCAGAAACACTGACTGCAGTCACACCAGTAAAAACTGATTGGGTACAGTCACACCAGTAAGCTCAAATTGGCTACAGTCACACCAGTAAGCTCTGATTGGCTACAGTCACACCAGTAAGCACTGAAAAGGCAGTTTACGCAAGTGTAAGCCATAACGTGGATATGAGCTGACCAATCAGGGCGAGTGTTGTACCTGCTCTCCACCCATGTTGACCAGCAGCTCGGTGCCGTCAGGGCTGAAGGTGACGTACGTGGTGACCAGAACCCGCAACCGGCTGTTATAGTCCGGGAGCTTCACCGGGAGGTGCCCTGCAAAGAGACAACACAAGTGTGAGACTCTGAGCCACAGTGAGGTGCTAGCAACAGCTCCATTTCCACAGTTGAACCCAAGGTCAAAGTGACACCAGCATGTGTTACCCTGATCTATTACTGTGTGATTATTTCAAAAGTACGTAGAATCAGGTGAGAATTCAACATTCCAGACTGATATTAAATGAACTTCACCTGACTGTGAAATCACAGTTTTGAAATCAAGGATCACACAATAATTATTTAGCATAATCAGTATAATGTTTTTTTTTATCATTGCACCATTAATGTTGACTAAAATAGAGTGCATTATCTATTCAGTTTAAGAAACATAAATATTAATATAATGTTTTTCATAGGAACTGCCAAGGTGAACTACAGGAGAATGTTATTAACATAGACATACCAAAGGTAATGCTGCCCTCTAGTGGTCGCCACAGTAAAACAGCCCATCACAGAGGTCAAAGGTATGCCAAGCCCCACCCTGTACAAACCTGCAACATAGTACTGCCCCGCCCCATCTGGAATGGGATTCTGTCTGTCACAGAATGTATGCACCCCCGCTGCTGTGTTCTGGGACATCGATTTCCTGGGGAAGGCAGGGAGAAGGGGCTCTTTTTAAATGAACATTTAACATACATCTAGGCCCATGTGTTTTTATGTTTTTACAGTGCCTGTGATTTTTGGGTATCTGTGTTTAGGAAGTTTTGGGGTAATCATGGTTCCGGGTCTGTGGATTACCAGGGTTTTTCAGAAGCCTGCATTGTCGTGATTGCTGTATTTTTGAGATGCCTGTGTTTTTGTGTACCTGTGTGTCTGTGATTTGGTGTTTTCACCTGTGATTGTGGATCATGCGGATGTCGTACAGTCGGACGAAGGGCCCGTTGGCACCCACTGCCAGGTAGTTGTTGTCACGGGGATTGACCGCCAGGCATTTGGCCTCCACCAGCTGGCCGCAGTATTCCGTCAGATCGATGAGCACCTCAGAGCGCTTACTGCTTTCCCTCAGGTCATACTGCCTGCAGGAGCATGCACAGAGTTACACACTCACACACACACGCACACACACTTACACACACACACACACACACACACACACACACACAACCACACACACACACACACACACACACTCACTCACTTACACGCACTCACTCACTCGCACTCACTCACTCGCACTCACTCACTCACTCACTCGCACTTGCACATAAACCTCCACTGGTAGAACCAGTGAAAGTGTGTGTGTGTGTGTGTGTGTGTGTATGTGTGGTTGTGTATTAGTGCGCTGTACATGTGAGGGTTCATGGGCGCACAGGTGAGCTGAGCAGGTGAGGTCTTACCTGATGATGCCATCCTCAGCGGCGCTCCAGAAGGTGTTGGGCCACATGGGTGCAGTAGCGATGCGTTTGACGCGGTTGGTGTGCTCAGAGAACATGTGAATGGTCTCTTTGGCTGTCAGGTCGTGCACATGCACCTTGGTATCGGCTGCACCAGTAACCAGGATACGGTCGCCAGAGTGAGGCAGGAACTACACCGAGACACAAAGCTTCATGGGTAAACGGCAGGGCCAATGACAGCGTGTCTGCTACTGTGCAAACACCAGCAGAGTGCGCGAGCTAGAACACTGGAAGAGTGTGCGTTGCTGGATGTGACACAGCAGGCTTTGGTGCAGAATGTGTGTATTGTTGGTTTTGACACAGCGCATTTTGGCACACACCTTGACAGAGAAGATGTTGGCAGCGTGACCAGTGTGCATGGTGATGAGCTTCTTATGGCGGAAGGGGTCCCAGACAATGGCGTGCTGATCATCTGATCCAGAGGCCAGCAAGCTGCAACACAGCACCAACGTCAGTCACATGACCCGTCACCCAGCAACACAGCACTAACGTCAGTCACATGACCCGTCACCCAGCAACACAGCACCAACGTCAGTCACATGACCCATCACCCAGCAACATAGCACCAACGTCAGTCACATGACCCATCACCCAGCAACACAGCACCAACGTCAGTCACATGACCCGTCACCCAGCAACACAGCACTAACGTCAGTCACATGACCCATCACCCAGCAACACAGCACCAACGTCAGTCACATGACCCATCACCCAGCAACACAGCACCAACGTCAGTCACATGACCCGTCACCCAGCACTAACGTCAGTCACATGACCCATCACCCAGCAACACAGCGGACACCGCCATGCCCCAGCCTCACATGGCCAAACAGATGTGTCACATTATACAGGCTGAACCTCTCAGCCCAGCACAGCACCCCTGTCCCAGGGGCTCAGGAGGAGGTAGCTGTGAGCGCATGATGACTTTGATCACTGTGACAGTTGGCCCTCATTTCTTCACAGTTGTGTCACTAGTTACATACTGTCTCTGCTGTAGGATGACTTTCACTAACCCCCATCTTTCCTTTGTGTGCCTGAGTCAACTGTGGCTTCACCAGTGCAGATCTCTAGCTGTAGCTAACCCTAACCCCTGGCTGTAGCTAACCCTAATCCTCTGGCTGTAGCTAACCCTAACCCTAAACCATTAAACCCTGGGGGCCTGTACGCTACCTGCTTTAGAAACACAAAGCGCTAATGCTAACCTTAACCTTAACCCATTAAGCCCTGGGGGCCTGTACCCTACCTGCTTTAAGCGCTAATGCTAACCTTAACCCTAACCCATTAAGCCCTGGGGGCCTGTACCCTACCTGCTTTAGAAACACAGAGCACCCTCTGAGCAGCCTAGTGCTAACGCCAACCCAGCCTCACTGTAACCCTAACCCAGCCTCACTCTAACTCTAACCCAGCATCACTCTAACCCGAACCCAGCCTCCCCCTAACCCAGCCTCACTCTAACCTTTACCCTTACCCAGCCTCACCCTAACCCTAACCCAGCCTCACTCTCACCCAAACCCTGACCCAGCCTCATTCTAACCATAACCCTGACCCTCACTTACTCGCCCTTCTCGTTCCATTCCAGGCAGTTGACACATCCAGAGTGGCCCTGCAAACACAGGGAATAAAAGCACAGCATTACAAATGGGACTCACATCTCAGGGAAACAAACATACTCACAAACAGGAACACAATCTCAGAATGCTGCTGCTGTTGCAGAGGAAAGCTGAACAGGAGGCAGAGATAAAAATCAAACCTAAAGACCACTGTCCCATTCACAAACCTGAGGTATTACTGTTTTCCTTTTCTTTTCTGTATCTTTATATTGTCCATCAGCTTTTGCAGTGCGAGTGAGTGACAGAGTGAGAGTGAGATGGAGAGAGAGGCAGAAAGACGGACAAAGAGTGAGACAGAGAGAGGAAGGGAGGGAGAGCAATCACTTGGTTTCACAAAACGATCAAGTATAAGAGGCTGGACAACAGGCCCCACAGGGCAGGCTCCTGATTGGTCAAAGCATCACCTGTAGCTCTGCCTCTAGGCCCAGCCTCTTGATGAAGGAGTCGGTCACATGATAGTGCCTCTGAAAGCCCAGTGCTCCCTTATCCTGGGGACAAAAAAACAACCAATCAGCAACAAGCCAGTCATATACCCAGCACTGCACACACAAAGCATCATATACAAGAGCACAGACATTTCTTACAAGCAGAATGTTAAGACTTGAACAAAAAATATCATACAACTGCATCACTACCATGCTCACACGCACGCACGCTCACACGCACGCTCACACGCACGCACGCATGCGACTGTGACACATTCCTGACTGGCGCAGGAGGATTTTGCCCTGCGTGCGGAGTGAAGCTCCTTCAGCTTAACCATTAAATGTGTGTCCACAGTCCCTGCAGGTTCAGTCTGCATTGCGCCTCAGAGGCAAACATAGACGCAGTGCACAGCTGAAAATCCCAGGCTGTGGAATTCAACGCCACTTTTTCTGGGATGTCGAGCAGCTTATTGTGGCTGGCAAACTCTGGCCAAGACACCTGCTTCCTAAATCAGGGCAGGATACAGCCAGCCTGCTCACCACATGCTGCTCAAGCACCATTTTACCCAGACAAGAATGAACTATGACAGCACCCCAAACCCAGCTACAGCAGCACCCCCAAACCCAGCAACAGCAGCACCCCCAAACCCAGCTACCGCAGCACCCCCAAACCCAGCTACCCCAGCACCCCCAAACCCAGCAACAGCAGCACCCCAAACCCAGCTACAGCAGCACCCCAAACCCAGCCCCAAACCCAGCTACTGCAGCACCCCCAAACCCAGCTAGCACCCCCAAACCCAGCTACCCCCAAACCCAGCTACAGCAGCACCCCCAAACCCAGCTACCCAGCACCCCCAAACCCAGCTACCCCAGCACCCCAAACCACAGAACCCCCAAACCCAGCTACAGCAGCACCCCAAACCCAGCAACAGCAGCACCCCAGCACCGCCAAACCCAGCTACAGCAGCACCCCAAACCCAGCTACAGCAGCACCCCAAACCCAGCAACAGCAGCACCCCCAAACCCAGCTACCGCAGCACCCCCAAACCCAGCTACAGCAGCACCCCCAAACCCAGCTACTGCAGCACCCCCAAACCCAGCTACTGCAGCACCCCCAAACCCAGCTACCGCAGAACCCCAAACCCAGCAACAGCAGCACCCCAAACCCAGCTACAGCAGCACCCCCAAACCCAGCTACCGCAGCACCCCCAAACCCAGCTACCGCAGCACCCCCAAACCCAGCTACCGCAGCACCCCCAAACCCAGCTACAGCAGCACCCCCCAAACCCAGCTACAGCAGCACCCCCAAACCCAGCTACCGCAGCACCTCCAAACCCAGCTAAGATACTTGGGTATCCACTGTGGCAGTGGCATTTGAGCAGCCATGCAGAAACAGCGCTTTTCTCAGGCTGGCCCACAGGGGGCAGCATCTCACCCGGATCTGTCTGTGCAGGATGTCACTGGTGATGTTCACAGCAGCCATGGCCTCACAGCAAATCATAGGGTATGGAATGGGGGGTTCAAAGCTCAAGGGTCAGGGATCAGTAGACATCAGGGCAGCACAGGATTATGTACACAAGAGCTTTCCCACCACAGACTGGCTACATTGGACCAGCCTGTAAAAGAGAGAGAGAGGACATGAGGTTAGATTATACTATCATGCAGTGTAGTATTTGTGGTAGATATTTTGAGACATAAATAACCCAATGGAGAGTGTTAACACATGAACAACTGTACCTGAACACAACACAGTTTAGTGTGCCATCCATAGTTTACGCACATAGTTTAAGCAAAGCAGCAACTGCACAGACTGTTCAAAAATCTCCCATTCTCTGCAGAAGATCAGTGAGGCACCATCATATAGAGACACAGTGACACGTGTGTGTCCTTCACCAGGTGCACAGACCACACACCTGTATGAGAACTGCAAACTACAGGCATGCACTGAAAAATTACGCTTTTGATTTTGATATACAATAAACACTTCTTATGATGACACAGAGTTATGTGTGGTCTGTGTTAAACCGTTTCCACCGGCACTTTTCCACATGGAATGGGGAGTGTGTGGAATACAGAGGGGCTCCTCACACTACACAACCACACTGTGCTTCACAGGACCGCCTCATGCTCTGGAGTGCACAGTGTGCGGGCTGGGCTGGGCTGGGCTGGGCTGCCTCTGTGTCCCTGTGCAACACTGAGCATGTTTCCCAGTGCTGGGGCGCTGATGAGCATTCATGCACACAGAGACCGGATTGGCTAGCTCTGACAGGTGGCTCCTCCTGTCTTCTCAGGTCAGAGGACTCGCACACAAACAACAACATGTCAGTGAAAACTGTCCTAAAGCCAAAACAGGCAGCATGCTGTGAATGGATGTGCAAACACATAACTGTGCTACAGCTGGACACTTTTCAGCCTTCAAACAAATCACACATTTTCAATAATTAAAATTTAAAACTGAAAAGACAAGACTTGATTTTTATTTCTAATCGTGTTGTTATCATGATCATGCTCTAATGGAAACACACATTTGTAAAGGCTTTTTATAGGAAAATGATAAAAAGTTACAAACTTCAGACCTCCACTGTCTTAGTGTAAAGAACCACGGAGGCCAAGCAACAGATATATGTGGGCTGTGGTGTATTTGCAAATGGCACGCATCGTTTCCATAAAAACGCAGTATTTCCTTGTAGGTAAACAGAACTACAGCGAGCCCTTGAAAAGCATGTGCAGTGTGAAGCCATGCTGCCCGGGGGGCGAGCTCTGCGCGTTCACCTGCAGACCCCGGGGTCTCCGTAACCACGCCCACTGCCACAGCGTCTCATAAACGGACGGATGAGCCGCCTGCGCAACACGCCACTGACATACAGGGACACATCTACAGCACCAAAACCCTGTGTCCCTGTTTTATCTGACATGATGTGATATTTTAATATGGAGGCAGCAAACGGATATTAGTCATTAGCGAAGACAGCTAACGTCAAACGCAATACACAATATTACTGAAATCTATGTCAACAACCACGAAACTTGCATCTGAGGCGTGTTGGCTGCTCATGAGTGGCGGACAGTTAACATTACCTATAGCTATGTCAATCTGAAACATCAACTGTCCAGAATTCAAGTTGTTATGTTACTGCCTTGCTAGCTAACGTTAGCTTCGATAATAGCTACCTAGTTGGTTATCTCCCCTGACACCAGTTTAACTCACAAATATTTGGTCGTTACTACTATCCAGCTAATCTACGGCAAGTAGTTATCATAGTTCGCTGTAACTGGCTTGGATTGCTAAAAACATGTACGCTACCTGTAGTCACCTCATTTGGGTGACTGGATCCAAACTAGCTACTTACATGACGTTCCCAACTATCGTACCTAGCGTAGCTATCCTAGCACACTGGAGTAGGTAGTGATAGTAATATTTCCAACATTACCGCTAGCTAGCTGCTTACATATTACTACCAAACAGCGCAGTGGTAAACCAGCCATCAAGTTTAACAGTTACTATCGATAATAGCTATTTGTAGCCATCTGTGTATTGTATTGTAGCGAACGGCTGTTGAGTTGTTAGCTAACGTTATGTGCTCTTAACAAAATGCTTCACACTATTACTAAAACATCGCGAACGTTGAAACGAATCTTGTCAACTGGTCAATGTACTAGCTAGTATTTCACTGGATACAGGACTGATTTAAAGTATAAGAAAGTCAATAGTACAGTTGACAGTCTGTCTATCCAAATTGCTTGTGGCTAGTTGGCTAGCTAACGTTATATCGCTACGCTTCGATGTCTAGCAAACGCCAGTTAGCTCACTTACCTGTGTGTGTGGCCTATTGCTACGGGATGGAATTCGTAGCTCTGAGAAAATGTCCTATTTGTTCACACAACAAGTAAATATCAGCTACGTGAATGTAAGCCAGAGTCCACAGTGGTGACAAACGCATACAAAACAGTCGCGTATTACATTTTCATCATCTGAATTTAGACTTCAGTATATGTTTTTCTCAATTTGCAATACCAGTACTGATCCCACCTCTAAACTCTTACGCAATGTTTTAAACTTAGTCCGTCTTCGTCAAAAGCCCTTACGGAACAATCGAGCGTAAGAACTTCCCTGAATAACAACACAAGTTATGTTTTTGTCGCAACAAAATTTGATTAATGACAGCTTTCGAAACCAATGGAAGCATATCACAACCGGAAATAAGTTAAAGAGGCGGGACGTCGAAGACTCATCTCTTTATGGAACTTGTAGTCTACGTTACTGGTGTTCAGAAAAGTCTCCTAGCCATGGTCAATCGATTGATCGTGTGATTAAATAAAATAGGGGAAAACATTTTAAATACTTTTTTTTGAATTATTAAATACGTCTTTAATAGTATTTAAATTTTCAAATGCCAGGCGTTTACACTAGCATTTGCATTGTAATAGGGCAATTTAAGAATTTACTGATAAAAATAAAATATATTTCCAATACGAGACATTTAGGAAATATATGGATGACTCAAAGTAAAGCTAGCATACCATGCCCCTGGACAGGGTTGTGCTTGGGTGATTTCCCAGTGCCAGTGATGCAGTACCATAAATCACAGGGTTCCCACGGCAGGCTCTTCCACTCAACAGCCAGCTAAGGGGTTAAACCTGTGGACACTGGCCTATTCAAGACTGAAGTTAAGCCTGCAGACACTGCAGCCATCCAAGACTAGAGTTAAACCTGCAGACACTGCAGCCCTCCAAGACTGGAGTTAAACCTGAAGACTGTCATCCATAGGGTTCAGCCCTTCTAACCCTACTGGCACTTGAACTTGTACCCTTCCCTAGCACTTTAATAATCTTGTTCCCAAAGAAATGCACTTTGTGTTGTAAGTCGCTCTGGATAAGAGCGTCTGCCAAATGCCTATAATGTAATGTAATGGAGTTAAACCTGCAGACACTGCGGCCCTCCAGGACTGGAGTTACTGCGGCCCTCCAACCTGCAGACACTGGCCCTCCAGGACCCTCCAGGCCCTCCAGGACTGGAGTTAAACCTGCAGACACTGTGGCCCTCCAGGACTGGAGTTAAACCTGCAGACACTACGGCCCTCCAGGACTGGAGTTAAACCTGCAGACACTGCGGCCCTCCAGGACTGGAGTTAAACCTGCAGACACTGTGGCTCTCCAGGACTGGAGTTAAACCTGCAGACACTGCGGCTCTCCAGGACTGGAGTTAAACCTGCAGACACTGTGGCTCTCCAGGACTTGAGCTA
Organism: Albula goreensis; assembly: GCA_022829145.1. Taxonomy (NCBI): domain Eukaryota; kingdom Metazoa; phylum Chordata; class Actinopteri; order Albuliformes; family Albulidae; genus Albula; species Albula goreensis. The sequence continues at coordinate 38,871,070 of CM040750.1, forward strand.
CAAGCACTGCAAACACTGCAGCCCTGCCAGCCTGAGCTATGGCAGTAGCCAGTCATGTAACGACTTGCTGTGATGTCATTTCAAAAGTTAAAACATGTTGATATACCCTCTGAGCTGTTCTTCGTTTCACTGAGTGTGAATTTTCGTGTTCGAAATGTCTGGAATTCTTTTCAAATGCCTTTAACGTTAAATAAGCAAAACAACCAAGGCGAGTTTGACTTCTCCGACCAGTCAATAATGGGCTGCGAATAGTTGCAAATGTGTTCAGTCTTTGGAAACTCGAAATTTAAGATAGCCTAAGACATATTCCATCTGCCGCTCAACTGATCAGAACACACAACAGCGTAAAAACCTTCCAAGTTAGCGATTAGCCTGCACGAGTCATTTCCTACATTCCCACATTTGTCCGATCGTCAGCCCAGTGTTTATCGAATATGAAGTTACGCAATCTAGGTTTCTGAAACTTTTCTGCCTTCCTCTGTGAGTTCGCATTCAGTCGCACTGAGCTACTGCGAAGGCGTGACTGTTTCATCTCCGCAGGGCGAGTTAGCCTGGGCTTTAAGAGGATCAGCGGCAAACTGTGCCAGGCAGCAGCGCAGCCAGGGACCTGGTACTTGGGTGCGAGCGAGTTGCCGAATACCTTTCTGGATGAAAAGACCTCTTGATCAAAAGGTATTTTTATTTCAAGATTGCTAACGGACTACGCAGTCTGTATCACAGCGAGATTACAGACATCCTAATCTAGCCGTCATTAAGGATAAATGTGATTAGACGCTTATACTTTGTCCAGTCTGTTTCTCAATGTCGCCCGCTGTTCGGTAAAATAAATTGTCAAATAACACAAGTGTGTTAATGAACTTCAAATTAGTTGATGAAGTTTTTGGTGGCACGGCAAGTGAGGTGTCGGGGGGTCGGAGTGGTGTCTGGCTAACCTCCCCGTTGGACTACAGAACAGAATGAATAAATGAACAGATAGCTCAAACAACCGGAAAAGTAGAAGATGGGAAAGTAGGTATGAAAGGTGGAGATGGGTAGGAGGGATGCCAAAAACAATTAACATGATTTGAAAAGACGTATGTGGTGATTTATATAGGTGTTTACCCGGTTTGGAAGCTTGTGTGATTGCGTTAGAGGTTGTTTGCAAGCATTTCTCCCGAACCTTTGTTTCAACAGACATCAATTAATCGAGTATTTCATCGTATTTGAATGTCTTGGTCATAGGCAGTTATTATCCGACTGGTTTATGGAATGGCTCCATTTGGCTATGCGATTATATTAGTGAATGTAAGTGGAATTGACAAAATATTCGATTGCAATAAAGTATTCTGCAGTTGCTAGTTCATATCGGAAAAAAACGTGAAGCTTCACTGGCAACATCGAACATGGGCAAATTAAGGGAGAATGTATTAATCATTGTACAATTTTACATTCTTCTCTACCGTTTCCAAGTAATAGGCCTACTATATCCGTTCTTAATACCATATTCTTAAAAAATATATATATAAACGCTACTTATGTCATACTTATGTCGATTTTACACGTGCCTACTGAGCTGATGAAGGAATAAATGCGTGCTTTTTATTAGGTTCAGAAACGTTACCTGCACTGACATGATGCTATTCAAACCAGGAGCATAGCACAAAATTGACGGATACATGTCAGACATAACTTTATAGGAGCTGTTTGGTCAAACAGTTTGAACTTTACTTCTTAGCTGTGCTCACCTAACTATTCCCTTTCCAAGTATACCCCGCATGTTCTTGGATTCCTGGAAATAAATGTTGTCCCGCAAGGTTTAAATTCTTTTGAACCTTCATAATTATTTACCAAGAAAACAGAGATTCTCTTAAAACATCTCTGTAAGTGTTTCTCTTCAGCTTCCTGTCTTCCATGGACCTGTAGCAGATGCTTTGAGAGTTTCACATCCTCAGAAACGCTGTGGAATCTCTTATCTTAACTTCGACCTCAGTTTGCATCCTCTTGCACACCAAAAAGTGCAGACGGATGATATTCAGCTGATATGACCAGATGCGCTTTTACCACTGCTCGCAAAAGCTTGGGGTGAGTTGGCAAAAAAAGATAATATTCGCAGGGTTGAGAAGATAAGGCCAATCACTGAACCTCATCTGTTTTCTGTGTATTCGTATAATTTTCAAATGCTTTGCATTCTGGTGACATGAAGCGCGTGTTTCATTGGCGCGGTCACAGGCAGAGATGGGGTTGCAGCAATTTCCTACACAGCTGCGGAAGAGAGGGACTGATGAAGAACACAGCGCAACTGCCCTGAAAAAAGGAACATTAGATGCACTCAAAAAGCTGAAGAGGCAACACAGTATAGCTTTAATTTGTTTGATAAAAACAAACGACCACAAATTTGCTGTGCAATATTATGAGAAAGTTCTCTTGCTGTATTTACTAAATATAGTGACTGAAGACATGTACCCCAGAAATGAACTTACTCCAGTTAAAATGGCTCAGTGCCATAGCCTGAACAATGCAACTCACCCTCACATGCACTCAAAGCATGATGGGATGCCTATGCAATCAGACCTGTAAACAATAATAGCAACACGCACACATGGCTAACAGTGCCCAACTGAGTACTGGAAGTAGCAGCCACTACATTAGCTAATTACACGAGCTAATTATCCACACATACAGCAAACAACCACCACTGCAGTGCCTACATTTCAAACAATTCTCAAAAAAGGTTTGATAGTCAATGTGTCATAGCCCTTTTCTCAAAACTACAGGCACATTTCCCTTAATTATTTAGATGATTGTAAAATCTACTGTAAAATAATGTAAAACCCACTGGACCCCTGAATGTTTACTGTGTGTGTGTGTGTGTGTGTGTGTGTGTGTGTGTGTGTGTGTGTGTGTGTGTGTGTGTGTGTGTGTGTGTTTGTGTGTGTGTGTGTGTTTGTGTGTGTGTGTGTGTGTGTGTGTGTGTGTGTGTGTGTTGTGTGTGTGTGTGTGTGTGTGTGTGTGTGTGTGTGTGTGTGTGTGTGTGTAAAGAATGTTGGAATGTGCTTTAGCAATAAGACAGGCTGGTATTTTGTGTAGGAATGACTGTTTAAGTAAGGAGTCAAACATTGAGCAGAAAAAGCAGTTTATCACTGGAGCATGCCATGCAGAGGGGGTCTGGGCCCCTCCCCCAGTTCTCCCTTTAGCCAATCTCAAGCTCCCTGCTGTTTGCTTTGTTTTTGAACTCTCCATTTTCCACAGGGTTCAGGTTCACTATCCAATGAGTACATTTAGGTCTCTGACCGCTCCTGTTATCTTGTAATGCAGTTTACTGAAATATACTCTTTCAAATTGTTTATTTAGGGATTACTTGCTGGTGAACACAACAGAAGAAATGAAAGCTTTATTTGACTGCGAACTGATCTGAATGATGAGAAAATCATTGTGTTAATAATTTGTTATTATTGGCAGTTGTTATTATTAGAGTTTATATTTGTAATCCAGCATTAACAAATAAATCATTCCTCAATGGACTAAAACATCCAACTGAGATGAAAAAGATGCAGCAGTTTCTTAGAGAGATTTGTTTGTTTGTTTGTTTGTTTGTTTGTTTGTTTCAGGTACAGGAAACGTGTTTGTCTTTTTTAAAAGTTTTTTCCTGCTTTTTCCTGCTGGATTTCTCCTGAAGTGGGCTGCTCGGTAACCATGGCAACAATCGTCATGGAAACAATTGGGCACCTGTTCATTAGCCTGCAGCAGGTGCGCCAGGTGCCGCAGATGCTGAGGGAGGCTGTGCCCTCCGTGCCCGGCACTCTGTGGGCCAACGAAGTGCCTCCCTTTTTCCGGGTGCCCTACATCCACACCGGGTACCGCCCCCCTGGCCAGCCCTGGCGCTTTTACTTCCTGTCGCTGTTTCAGCGGCACAACGAGGCGGTCAATGTGTGGACGCACCTGCTGGGGGCGCTGTTGGTGCTGTTCAAGGCCCTGCAGCTGGGCGAGACCATTGACTTTGCCGACGACGCCCACTCTTGGCCCCTCCTCATCCTGCTGGGATCTGCATTCTCCTACCTGGTGGTGAGTGCCATGGCACACCTGTTGTCCGTGCGCTCTGAGCTACTGCACCATGCACTGTACTTCCTGGACTATGTGGGCGTGGCCCTGTATCAGTACAGCAGTGCGGCGGTGCATTTCTACTACGTGGCGGGGGAGGGGGGCCAATGGCCACCGGTGGGGGTGTTTATGCTGGTCGCCGCAGTCCTGGCTTGGCTGTCATGCCTGGGGGCCTGCTGGAGCAAGCTGCAGGGGCGGGCGCTGTTGCCGTGGCACGGGAAGGCATGCAAGGTAGTGCCCTGCGCTGTGGCATACGCGTGGGACAGCGGGCCGGTATTTCTGCGTCTCTGGTCCTGTCTGGGGGAGCCAGGCTGCAACAGTGACCCTGCAGTGGCCTTCCACGGTGGCCAGGTGGCGCTGTTTCTGCTGAGTGCCGTATTCTTTGCCTGCCCATTGCCTGAGCGCTGCTTCCCTGGCCGCTGCGACTTCCTGCCGCAGGGACACCAGCTGTTCCATGTGCTGCTGGCACTCTGCACACTCAGCCAGATCCAGGCCTGTTACCATGACTACATGCTGCGCAGGGTACTATATACCCGCCTTCACATAGTGGGCCATGCTCCCCTGCTCATCGCCTTCCTGTTTGCTGCTCTTGTACTGACTAGCACCCTTACAGCCTTGCTCATGACCTGGAGAGCCAGCCGCCTGATTGGACAGACACACAAGACAGTGTGAGAGCCAGCCACCTGATTGGACAGAGACAAGAAAGTGTGTGATCATGGCGCTGAGGAGCACAGGGTGGACGGGGCCTCCAGCACAGCAGCCATGTTGGAGCCACCGTCTGCAGCTCAGTCCCTTCAGGAAACAAATGGAATTTTCAACTCACTCATTGCAAGCTCAAAATATTATGGGAAATTTCCAAGTCATGAGTTGAATTTAAACTTCAATTGACTGAATTGCAGTGCAACTCTGCCAGTAACACTGACTGTTATGAGAATATAATAGCCAGGTCACTCAGTTTTATAAATATTTTATATTTTTACAAATGCATAGTGTTGTGTTACACATCCATTACATTAGATCATTTGTAAAGTTGAATTGTCACTCTGGAGAGTGTTGTTTTCTGTAATACGCACAGTAAACACAACTGGTCATTCAGTATTTTGAAAAGAGAAACATGTTATTTGTCAAAACAAAGAACCAAAAGCATTGAAGTTTGCCCCACTTTTAACCACAACCAAGTGATGAAGAAGAATTTTGCTCATGTATATTGCTTTTTTTCTTTTTTTCAAAATGTTAGTTTATCTTTACACTGGGATTTTTCAGAGGAACTGTACTGTTGCTTAAGGGGTTAGAATGTTTCTGACCCAGACAGGAGCTACACCATACAGAGCCCTGCCTGTGAGGAAACAAAATAATTACCAGCGAGATTCTCTTCAGTCAGGTCAGACCGGATCAACCACCATTTCTATATTTTATTGCTGCAGTGATTGTTGTTACATGATCTGATGTGTGGTTGGGGCTTCATTTGGCATTAGGTGGATGAGCATAAAGTTTTTATTCTGATGGCTTTGTGAGCTATACCAGACAGAATGTGTCATTGACCAATCAGAGAGCAGAGTTTTTCTCATATACTGCCCTCTAGTGGAGAGGCATGACACAGAACACATAGCTCAGTTTTATTTTCACCAGCAAGGTTCAGCAATCATGAAAATCGATTCACCAAACTATACTTGTAGAGAAAGGACAGAATACTTTTATTCAATTGTAAGTAAAAGTTACAGTGCACTGCTTTTACACACTCAGTCACTGCACAGTGCACTATAGAACGGTTAGGCTGAGCATGAGCAGATTTGGACAGTGATCTGACATACTGTTTTTCTCACTGACCTATAAAAGAACAATGCAGCTGAGGGCTGGACAACACAAAATGAGATGGCATCAAAGCCTGAAATTAATATTGACCAAAGTCTCACCTGTCATGCATTGATTAAAGGTACATTGTGCCAATATTTTGTGTGATTTAATTTGTGTTCTGCATTTGTAGTCCTGCCTAGTTAGCGAACTTCACATGGGCAAGTGTACCTGCATTGATCATAACATTGCCTGACCACTAGGGGGAGCGATTAACACCACCATCTGGCTCAAGCTTTGCAGAAGAAATGGCACACACCCCTGCTGAATAGGAACTTTCTGCCTGACTTCCCCTTTCAATTTATTGATGTTCTGCATAATCCAACACCCTTTCACAGGACTTTATCATACCTGTCTTATTTCAAAGGACACTGGCAGCATCCAACTATATCAGATATTCTATAGCTGAGCCCATACATGAAGTGTTCAGACTGCCTTCCCAAGGGCCGCAGTGTCTGCAGGTTTAACTCCAGTCCTGGAGAGCCGCAGTGTCTGCAGGTTTAACTCCAGTCCTGGAGGGCCGCAGTGTCTGCAGGTTTAACTCCAGTCCTGGAGGGCCACAGTGTCTGCAGGTTTAACTCCAGTCCTGGAGGGCCGCAGTGTCTGCAGGTTTAACTCCAGTCCTGGAGGGCCGCAGTGTCTGCAGGTTTAACTCCAGTCCTGGAGGGCCGCAGTGTCTGCAGGTTTAACTCCAGTCCTGGAGGGCCGCAGTGTCTGCAGGTTTAAATCCAGTCCTGGAGGGCCGCAGTGTCTGCAGGTTTAACTCCAGTCCTGGAGGGCCGCAGTGTCTGCAGGTTTAAATCCAGTCCTGGAGGGCCGCAGTGTCTGCAGGTTTAACTCTCGTCCTTACATTCAGTGTGTATGTGCTGTGACACATCAGAAATGAATAGACACTGCGGCCCTGTATGTGTGTGCACTATGCTTATTCATGAAACATGTATCTACTAATACCAGGTCTATTTAACATTAATGTGTGAATGCATGGATATGACTGTTTAATATGAACATGTTGAGCTTTTTCAGGTAATACTGGTTTCTCTTGGTTCAGTACAGTGCCCAGAGAAAGGAGGAAGTATGTTTTTATGGTAGCCTGGTATGAGGTTTTATGGAAACAGCGGAACAGTCTGGTCAGGAGAGCAGGGTTTCCCCATAACTACTTCTCTTTCCAAACACCAGCTTCTGTTTGGATTGTGTTCTGTTCAGGAGACAGACTACTTTCAGTCTGAAAAATAACTTTCTTCTGGACAAATTCTTGGTGAGATGACTCTATTTTTTCATTTAATTTCTCTTGTTCTTTGAATTCCTAGGAGTGTTTTAACACAGGTACAGTCAGCAGGTGTGTTTGAGCACAGGTACAGTCAACAGATGTTTGAGCACAGGTATGTTCAGCAGGTGTGTTTGAGCACAGGTACATGATGAATATGGGTATGTGCAGTCTCACGGGTGTTATAAGGTGCTGCTGATATGCTATGGGTAGTGGGAAAAACAGTAGGCATACTAATGTGTTAGCCTATACATAGGGTATAACACTTAGCCAATGCTAATGTGTTAGCCTATACATAGGGATTAACACTTAGCCAATGCTAATGTGTTAGCCTATACATAGGGATTAACACTTAGCCAATGCTAATGTGTTAGCCTATACATAGGATATAACACTTAGCCAATGCTAATATGTTAGCATATACATAGGGTATAACACTTAGCCAATGCTAATGTGTTAGCATATGCTATCGGGAATTACACTAACCCAATGCTCGTGTGTTAATTTAAATATCACACAAAGCATAGTACAGTTAGATGGCCTACTGTGGAAAATATATTGAATTGGATGAAATACAATTGATTTATTTACTGATATTTTCCAGTGTGTTTGTGCATGTATGTATGTGTGTTTGTTTTCATATGTGTGTTTTGATACATTTGAGCATTGAGGTTTTTATGTGTGCTTATGTAGCTGAGGCCATGCCATTGGACTCCACCCCTCTTTGGTCATCTCCACATTGGAGTGGGTGTGTCCTAGCAGGCTCCTCCCTCCTGCTGCCTGCTCTGCTGCTCTTTTGTGCCTGCTGTGCCAAACGGTAACCATCACTGATGCCATGGTAACACCCACTGCTGCCACAGTTCTCCAGCACATCTCCCCTCTGTGTGTGTGATGGTCTAACTCAGTCACCCCCTCTGTGTGTGTGATGGTCTAACTCAGTCACCCCCTCTGTGTGTGTGATGGTCTAAGCCAGTCACCCCCTCTGTGTGTGTGATGGTCTAACTCAGTCACCCCCTCTGTGTGTGTGATGGTCTAACTCAGTCACCCCCTCTGTGTGTGTGATGGTCTAAGCCAGTCACCCCCTCTGTGTGTGTGATGATGTAACTCAGTCACCCCCTCTGTGTGTGTGATGGTCTAAGCCAGTCACCCCCTCTGTGTGTGTGATGGTCTAAGCCAGTCACCCCCTCTGTGTGTGTGATGGTCTAACTCAGTCACCCCCTCTGTGTGTGTGATGGTCTAACTCAGTCACCCCCTCTGTGTGTGTGATGGTCTAAGCCAGTCACCCCCTCTGTGTGTGTGATGGTCTAACTCAGTCACCCCCTCTGTGTGTGTGATGGTCTAAGCCAGTCACCCCCTCTGTGTGTGTGATGGTCTAACTCAGTCACCCCCTCTGTGTGTGTGATGGTCTAACTCAGTCACCCCCTCTGTGTGTGTGATGGTCTCACCCCCTCTGTGTGTGTGAGCCAGTCACCCCCTCTGTGTGTGTGATGGTCTAACTCAGTCACCCCCTCTGTGTGTGTGATGGTCTAAGCCAGTCACCCCCTCTGTGTGTGTGATGGTCTAACTCAATGTTCCTCACAGAAAGTCTGGAGCCCCCCCTGACGATCAGGAGCTGGGATCCTGCACAGAACTGCCATCACTGGTGAGTTCCTCTTCCGCTGTGATCATAAGGTTGTACCCTGCCAGTCAATTTCTCTGCCAGTCATATTCTCTGTAAATACATGACACACCCCCACCCCCACTCTCAAACACATCCCCACCCACACTCTCTCACACACACGTACATACACACACACCCACCCACACTCTCTCACACACACGTACATACATACACACCATCCACACTCTCTCACACACACGTACATACACACACACACACACCCCACCCACACTCTCTCACACACACGTACATACACACTCACCCACCCACACTCTCTCACACGTACATACACACACACACACACATCCCCACCCACACTCTCTCACACACACATACATACATACACACACACACACCCCCACCCCACTCTCAAACACATCCACCCCACTCTCAAAACATCCCCAACCAAACATAACACACACACACCCACCCCCACTCTCAAACACATCCCCAACCAAACATATACACACACACACCCCCACTCCCCACTCCTCAAACACATCCCCAACCAAACATAAACACACACACACCCCCACCCCCACTCTCAAACACATCCCCAACCAAACATATACACACACACACACCCACTCCCCCCACTCTCAAACACATCCCCAACCAAACATACACACACACACCCCCACCCCCACTCTCAAACACATCCCCAACCAAACATATACACACACACCCCACTCTCAAACACATACACACACACACCCCCACCCCCACTCTCAAACACATCCCCAACCAAAAACACACACCCCCACCCCCACTCTCAAACACATCCCCAACCAAACATATACACACACACCCCCACCCCCACTCTCAAACACATCCCCAACCAAACATATACACACACACCCCCACTCTCAAACACATCCCCAACCAAACATAAACACACACCCACCCCCACTCTCAAACACATCCCCACCCACACTCTCTCACACACACATACATACACACACACACCCACACTCTCTCACACACATACATACTCACACACACTCACCATACTACATACCCTGACATCACAAAATGGATATTAAAACCACCTTGCCAATCAATCAAAGGCAAAAAAAGCTATTACAATAGTGTCCTGTGTTGATGAACACAGACACTGACATGATAGCACTGTATTCAAGCCTGCCGCTGTGGAACAGGAGAGTGCCAACAGGTCACCTGAACCACAACCCCAGCCAACAGAATCCCAGCAGATACAAACAGGTATGTGTTTCCTCTCCTCCCACTAAAGAAAGCGCTTGCTTTCCCTCATTGTATATGTTCCTATTCAGATGTACCTGTATATGTATATGCTGTATGGACATGTATAAAAATTGTGTGTATGATTTATGTTAAGGTGTATGGTGTTTATGATGTGTGTGTCTGCTTATGGTGTGTTTACATGTGGTGTGTACAATGTGTGTGTATGTGTGTGCATATGATGTGTACATAGGGTGTCTGTAATATGCATGTGGGTGTGTATGTATGGTGTGTTTTGTATGATGTGTGTGTTTGCACTCTGTAGTCACACAGGGCTCAGACAGGCAGTTTGAGGGAAGTGTGGTGCGACAGCTCCCCCTGGTGCCACCACAGGGTAAGGAGCGCGTGCGGCGGCACAGCAGCTACACTGGCAGCACCAGGGGCAGCAGCGTGTACGACGTGGTGGAGGAGCTGCGGCGTGAGTGGCCGAACCTGGACAGCGGGGCCAGCAGGGCCAGCCGACGCCACACCGAGGAACCACACAGTGGAGGGGCCAGCGTGGGAGGGGCCTCCTTCCCCATCTATGCCCAGATCCATAAAGCCACACCCACTACAGACACCGACTACCAACTGTACGCTAAAGTGAAGAAGACAGGCATACGGGTTGTCAAATCTGAACTGATTCTTTAGAAATTTCCTTGGTGGAATGGAGGTTACACAGTACATAGAAACACATGGAGAGATGGAAATATTGGCTGTGATCCACTCACATGCTCTTAGTGTCTTTGGGGCCATATGCTGTTCAGTCTACATAAACCTCTTTAGACCCTCCTGGATAAATCTGTACCTAATCTCCACACAACCATTTTATGGCACAGCATCTCTTTAGGATGGAGGAAATCAAAGTGGGAGGACATGATTGCCATGGGAAATGTGCTCTCTCACCTCATCCTGCATGTGATTCTTCAGGTCATAATACTAATCCCCCATGTTTAGGCTGCAGCTTTGTTAAACAATAAATCCATTTTAATGTTTTCTTCTCAAAAGCACACCATTTGGAAGATATCACACAAAACATACTGTATTTCATATTTTTCTGTATTTATATTTTTTTGCTTATTTAATACTTGGGTTTGTAACATTGGAAGCAAACAAGCAAATAGGAATGTCTTTCTCTTTATGTTTCTGACCACACCTCATGTTTCTTGGATTTTTCCTGTTAAGCATTAGGCTGATTCTCAAGTGCATTAGAGTCTGGTGAGATTGAAAATGGACTACATGTTAGCAGATAAAAGTCCTGTACATTTTCCACAGCGTTGTAAATGCTTGGACCAGCTTGCCCATTCATGTCGCGGAGACAGACCCATGGAGTGTTGGCCTAATACTGTAGGTGGATACAGTGGGTAATAATGATGAGACTTGGTGGGCTGACGAACCTGGTCTATTTGATATTTAACATTTTCTTCTTCTGCATTAAGTAACATTTTATGCACAAGGGCATTTACGATAGTCTGTGCTTGTTTATATAAATCATTATTGTCACCTTTGTTTTTGGTGGCTTGTTTTTACAGTGATGTCCGTATGAAGATTGCGGGTTGGAGGTTACCTCTCTGTAATTACTTTCCATAAACTACAATGTGTCTACTTTAGGCAGTGCAGTACACGAGCCATTTCTACTAACAAATGCCGTGCTGTCTTTTCTGTCGCACGCCCTTCCACCTTTCATCATAGCAACCAAGCGAACACCTCTTGCTCCTCGCATACAGGACGGCAAACAAACTAGTTTTTGATTGCCATATTGTCCCTAATCCCTGGTGAGTGAGTTCACTATTTCTGCGACACTGAGTTATCAAGGTTTACTTGCTGAATTTAGCACAACCTTCACGTTATTATCAGAAAATCCTAACAACATCGAGAAATTCAATATCGAGAGTGAAATATCCATACTGCGCATGTCCAATTAGCTTTTCTATCCGTTTGTGTAGTAAAATCATCTTTAGTTTAACGAAAATTACATTCGCCGCATTTCTTAACAAATAACGAATTTTATGATAAGCCAATACAAAGTTTCGTTGAGGAAATGTTAGGATAAATGACAACACTTTTGACCAATCGAATGGGTAATAAGTGAATCGCTGGTGAGATTAACAGATGTCCCATCATATAGCAACAAGCAGTAGGCGGGACTTCGGAGAATGCAAGTGGGACGGTTGAAAAATCTGTTTGATAAAGTGTGGGAGAATTGAACTCATTCAGTTGGCATAGTTATATTGTGTAACTTGGCATTATTATTGAACAGTCTCAGTTTTTTCCATCTAGAGTAGCATCTCAGCAATAGTGTTCTTATCTCCGGTACCGTTGAAAGGTAAGACTTTTTTGTGGAAGTTTCAGGTATTTTTGCTACTCCGTCGCTACATTGTTCGCTGTCTACCGTAGTATAGTGATAGCATCACTACTAATGATAATTACTGTCAACTTAGGAAGGTAAAGATTTAGCTCAAGATAGCTACCGTTAGCTAACCTCTATAACAGCGAAACGGCGGGTTGTGATACGTTTAGCATGCTGTTATCGAGCCTTTCTGTAAGCATTATGGATAACTAGCTTAATGTTCGTTAGGTAGTGATATACTACCTAGAAGCTTAGCTAGCGATAGATCACTGAATGTTCGATTTGGCCAAAGATTGAGTTGTTTATGAAATTACTCGTAATTACTATCGCTAATGTGTTTATTCTATATTGTTTCTCATGATATCATTCGCCTATGTGGTGTTGCTATTTAATTTTCTAGTTTGTAGCTAGGCTAGTAAGCTTTACTGTAGGTATCGAGCTGGTCAGCCAGCTGACTTTAACGTAACATGATGTTGGCTAGCGATCTTACTGTGTAGGTAACGTTAGCCTTATGACTGCCAGGGTAGATCGGACAATTAGAAATGTATAATGGCTAACATTAGTGACAAACATAATAACAACTAACCCATGTGTTCGTCTAGCAGACAAGTTATTTGTTGTTGAAAAGTTTATTGTATAGGTAAGATATCAACACAAGACATCAGATTTCTGTTGAAATGCTATCACTGCCGTGATAACATCTATCCTAGTTATATTGACTGTTCTGCGAATTATTGGTATTTATTTTAAAGTATGTGGATGACAAGTTAACAAGCAAATGATGTGCAGCCTTGCTAACCAGACAACTTTCGTTTATCTACCTATTAAGTTCGCTTGCCGACGTTCGTTGAGCCTAAGAACAGTTGTCGTGACTCATGATTGATCTAGAAGTTGATCTAGTTTTAAGTAGTAGGTAGATTGTGAGATTGTCTATGGACTTGCAGCACACTAGCTATCTGTCTGCCTAGCTGACCTCCATGATCTCGGCTAGGTCGCAGGCCAAAAAGGCGTCTGCTGTCAGTGATTTTTTTTTTTTTTTGTACTTGGAGGAAACATTTCTGTATCTCAATGAGGACAGTTCCCAGTCGGGCTAGTACTCCAGAGTGCAGTCCCAGTGCTGACTAACGGTGACTATATTGTCAGATTTCCCTTTGCATTAAAACAAGAACTTCAGGACCCATGGAGCCACAAAAAACCTCATCCCGGCAAACTCAAGCCGGACTATAACACATTCTTATGTATTTTGAGGCAGATGGTGGTTCTTGTTGATGATGCCTCTGGTTAATATTTGAACATGGACGAAAGAATTAATTTGAAATTATTTCGTATTCCAGGACATTACAGTGCACCTTGATGCAAACAACTCTCTCATTGTGAAGCTGTCTTATTGCAGTTGTAACTCAGTGAAAGTATCACCATCGTCAGATAAACAGTAAACAGTTAAAAAAAACTTAAAAAGACTTGTGGTTTATAATAATGTTGATCCCTTTATAAATTTACAGCTGAAGTACAGTTCTCTTCCTGGTTGACCCTTGATTGCTTCTGGCTATAGCTCGTAAATAAATCCTGCATGGCGAGGCAATGAAGAGTTCTGTTTTCCGTGTCGTAACACGCTGGACCTTTGTCAGCCTTACGGAAATGATCGTGCTATGCAGCACTGCCTTCCGTAACTAAGGCATGGCCCGGAGCATCCACGGCCATGAGCTCATATAGACACTGTGCCGCCTGCGTGAGATTCCTGTGAGTCACGCAGCCACGGACACGCACACGCACGCACAGGCGCGCACACTGGAGCAGGGGCCGGTAGCGGGGCGGGATGGATCTGTTTGTGTGTTGTGCTGCTTTGGTGCTGTTTACTCAGCAGCTGTTCCCCTGTTATTTCCAGCTCTAATGACGTCACTGCCCTGGCCTGTACGGACCAGCCAGCAGCAGGGAGCAGAACAGTCTGCTGTAATTTACTGGTGTTGATTGAGATGTGTGTGTTTGGCACCACAGTCTGCTTTTACCTGAATAAACCAGAGTCTGGAGGTCAACGCCTACCCTGCAAGAGTGCACACGTGTTTTGGGTGAACAAATTAAAGAGATTTCTGCCCTAAGCAGCTGCATTTTTAAAATGAAAGGTCTATCAAATTCATGATACCTCATAATTATTTGAAGATAAAATCCATAATTGCAAACTTCTACATTTTTTTATGGCTGTGAATGAAAGAAAAGCTGCAGTGTGAATGAAGCTTCCAGTGCTGTGTTAGTAGCGTATGTACAGCTAAGTGATGTGTTAGTAGCGTATGTACAGCTAAGTGCTGTGTTAGTAGCGTATGTACAGCTAAGTGCTGTGTTAGTAGCGTATGTACAGCTAAGTGCTGTGTTAGTAGCGTATGTACAGCTAAGTGCTGTGTTCGTGGCTCATACAGCCTACATATGCAAATAGAGGAAATGTGAGCATGACTTATGAAGATATGTGAAAATGGCTGTCTTCCAACACAATGCTGAAATGTCCTCTAAGGTCTGTAACTCCTCACATACTTTTCATAGGGGGTCTGTGCATCTTTAGGTCTTGGAGCTTTTGGAAGAATTTAGGGATACATGAGAGTTTGTTCTTTTTGACATTTTTTGTAATTTTCTAAAATTCTGGTTCCTTCCGACATGAAGACAGAAATCTAAGATCCTCCAGAGAAGCTTCTCATAATCATTCCTGTCAGTTAACTTTGCTTCCCTCTGCTGTTGAGTTTCTGGCATTGCAGTCTCTTTCTTACTTTAATCTGAAGAAAATATACTGTTGGCAACACTTGCATCCATCAGATGGTCTTTGTGTTTGCTTATTTTGGGTATGAATGTGTTAAGAGGCAACTGGAGACCAGAGTCACCACACAGCCAGTGTCTTACATAATCATTTGCACATGTAAACTTTGTCCTCTGTAAAGGAGTCAAGCTTGCGTTGCGTGCTGTCGTTAGTGTGGTAGGCTCTCGCAGTGTGGGGGGGGGTGAGGCATGTGTCCGAAAGCAGCCCAGTGCCAGGGCTGATGAAGGGGGGGCTGAGGGGGCTCTCTGCCCTGGTGTTGTGCTCTGCTCACTTGGCCTGAGCTGAGTCTCAGCACAAACCCCCACACACACATGATCAATGCTTAAGTGTGATGGGAAGTGTTTCCAAATCTATCTGCAAGATGACTTGTGTTAAACAGAAGTTTCGAGGCATTTATGCTGATTGAATTGCGTCTTCCTTTTTATTGCAAATAAAATTGCTGGATGTAAACTACACTGGATGTAAACTACACTGTGCAGAGTAACACATGGACACAGTGCACACGGGTGAAAATGGGGTTGGTGTTTTTGGGGTGTCTGTGTTGCAGGTGAAAATGGGGTTGGTGTTTTTGGGGTGTCTGTGTTGCAGGTGAAAATGGGGTTGGTGTTTTTGGGGTGTCTGTGTTGCAGGTGAAAATGGGGTTGCTGTTTTTGGGGTGTCTGTGTTGCAGGTGAAAATGGGGTTGGTGTTTTTGGGGTGTTTGTGTTGCAGGTGAAAATGGGGTTGCTGTTTTTTGGGTGTCTGTGTTGCAGGTGATGAGTGCTTCTCTGAGAGCCCAGGACTGGATCCCCCAACAGGCAGTGCTGGCAGGTAACGCTCCTCTGACTGCAGGGTGAAGCTCCATCCTGCAGATGAGTGGGGATTGCTTGTATGTGTGCGCATGTGTGTGTATTAAGATCATTTGTTTGGTGTTGCAGATTATCGGGTGGGTGGAGCTGGGATGGATTGGCAGACTCCTGCCTTATCAGAGAAGTTCCAAAGCCGCTTTGGGAGGCGACCTGACAGTGCTGACACTGGACTGGGCTCCACCCCCTCAGACAGCACGGAGGGTGAGCATCCCACATGCGCCGTACACCTGCAGAAACAAAGTTAGAATTAGCGATGTGCAGTAGCAGTGCTAGTATCCGCGCTGTGCAATAGCAAGGATAGCATTAGCGCTGTGCAGTAGCAGGGCTTGCGTTAGCACTGTGCAGTTGCAGGACTTGCATTAGCGCTGTGCAGTAGCAGGGCTAGCATTAGCACTGTGTGGATGGAGTGTGTTGTTTAGGACACTGCAGGGTATTTATAAATGGGGATTTATAAAAGGGGATTATATTCCTGGCCTTGGGCACAGCCTGCAGCCTCACTTACATCACAAACCTCTGCCCCCCTCTGCCCGCTCACCCCCCAGTTTGGCTCCTGGCAGTGAGATAATGCCAGACAGATTAGCTGTACCACTGGACTGGCAGTACTGGAAGGGGAAGCAGTGTTCTCTGTAAAAGGCCGGGGCTGGGTGCTGAAGGCTTGGTGCTCTGTGAGAGCTTTTGCATTGTAGACCTAAAAGCTCTGTGCGGCAGAAACACGCGCTCTGTGCGGCAGAAACATGTTCCACTGTTTGTGGAGCAGGGAGCTGTTTCTTCATGCCATGAGCCAGACCGCCTGAGGGTGGGATGCTAGCATGTGTGCCCTCAGCTTTGCTAACTGTTTAGCGGAGTGTGTGCTGGTGCTCACATTAGTTCTGCTTCCTCTCAGACTGAATTTGAGGGCTGCTGTCGATGTGTGTTCCTATTAGTAGATCTGAAACCCCACTTCTTGTTCAGTAGCCGGGTTGTTTTTTGGTTTATTTTTGGGCTGCCAGGTCGGAAAGGATCCAGAATGTCAAATATTTACCTGCGAGCACCTTCTGCTGTAGGTGTGGTGCCTTTGAGTGTTACATGAACCTGGGGGGCTGAAGTAGCGGCTGTGCTCTGTGCACATCAAGGCCCTCTGTAACCTGAGATATGCTATAAATACCCCTAACCTTTCTGTGTGCGTCTGCGCAGATGTGCGTCTGTGTGGTTTGCAAACGGGGCTAGCACCACAGCTCCCATACCTTCCTCTCGTTACTCAAGTACACAGACTGGAGCATGTCAGCTTTTCCAAGAGACCCTTCCGGAACCCCTTGCGCTTCCATGTGTCTCTTCACATGGTTGAGAGAGCATTACTTTTTTAAAAAAACAGGGCAGCATTGTTCTGTCCAGCGTGTGTGAGAATGCTAACTCCCTCTGCTAGAGACTCCCAGGTGAGCAAGCTTCTTTCTGGCTCAGAGAGAACTCTGCAGCTCCACGGTTACTGTTTGCTTGTGCTCATGCTTATGCAAATTCAGCTTTGCATTTGCTCAAATTATTCTCGTTTTGTCTCATTTGCAGTAACTTCTGGCTCAAGTCAGACCAGTACATGAAAATAACCCTGAGGTGCTCCACTATGTTTGTGTCGACATATTTAGGAAAATTCATTTTAGGAGAATTCATTAAATGTTGTTCTGTAATTACTGTTATTAGTGCATGTAACAGTTATTAGATAGCACTTTTACTACTATATGGTAAGTATTACTGTAATCATGTAATGTATGTTAGTTAATAGTGCATATTATAGAAAGTAGATAGATTTAGTTAAAAGGTGTACATTGTTATATATACTGTGTTCCAGTTGGCATACTTCACAGTTATGTAGCAATTATTAGTTATTGTGTATTATTTATTGAGCTTATGTATTTTACAGTTATAAGGTGATTATAAGGTAGTGTTTGTTACAATAATTATTAAAGCCGCTGTACACTGGTCTGTCATGGGATATGTCCATCTTTCTTTTTTCATATTTATTTTTCCAAATCCACAGTTCCATAATGGTATCTAAAATCTGTTAATTTTCTAACTGACCTCCAGATTATTTTTAATAATATTTTGTGGATTTTTTTTTTTTTAAACCTGCATTATTATTTGTTTTTGACTGCATATTTAAAAACTGACATGTCTGAAACTGACATGTTTTTGTGATGGATTTTGGAGCTGTGACTGTGTTTATCATTGTGCTGATGCCCAAACCCCCCCCCACCCCACCCCTGTTGTAGATTTCTGCTGTTCCAGCGGCAGCCCCTCCTTCCAGCCGATCCGCAGCCAGGTGTGCATTCCCACCGCCCATGTCATGCCCTCTACAGCCGGTGCCCCCCGGCCTGCGGCCCCAGCCCCTCCCCTGGTTGACTCCCACTCCACCTCCTCCGCCTCCTCCAGCTCCAAGTCCTCCCCACTTCCGAAATCTGCCTCATCCCCCAACCTGGAGGCACAGGGCCGAGGAAGTGGGGGCGGGGACTGTCTGAGCCGCTACCGTAGCCTGGTGAACGGGCTGGACCACTCGCTGCTGCCCCCTGCAGAGCGCCACAGGTTTGACACCCCTGCCATGGAGCCCACACTCAACCAGTCCGGCCTGCTGGGCTCCTTCCTGCCTGAGCCCTGTGCCCGGCTGCAGCTCACCGGCCTGGCCGACCCTGCCCCCGAGTCCACCTATAAGGTGCTGCCTGAGGCCCCGCCCAGTGCCACGCCTGACAACTTCGGCATCCAATCCAGCAGCTCCACCGTGCTGGCCCCACCCCAGACGCTTTCCTCACACTCCTGGCTCAGGGACCCCCCGGCTGGCTCCGGGGGCGATCCTCGCTGGCAGCAGCTGGAGAGCCTGCGCCTGCAGGTGGAGCAGATGCAGGTGAGTGTGAATGTGTGCTGTTAAAGCAGAAATCCAGTCTCTGCTCAAAACATGTTCTGAGGGCTGCTCAGAATGCAGTCCAGTAGTAGGCAGTGGACTACATTACCCAGAATGTATCTTGTGTGCAGCTCCTGACCACAGGATCTGGGCAGTATTCGTCTCTGTACCCACCAAGCCTGCATCCAGAGGGCGGAGCCTGGGACAGCGTGGTGAAGGCCAGTGAGGCCCTGCTGAAGGAGAAGGAGCTGGTGATTGAAAGGTATTAGCCCCACCCTGCACATGCCACACTAACCCCTCCCAGCAGAGCACAGCCTGAGACTGAAGCTAGAGCCAGATGCAGTCTGCTGCGCAGTGTTTGCTTCTCATATTGACAAAGTTGTGTGTGTCTGTGCAGGCAGAAACAGCAGATGGCGCAGCTGGAGCAGCGGCTGCGTGACAGCGAGCTGCAGGTGCATGGGGCCCTACTGGGGCGAGGAGCCGCCTTCCCTGACATGTGTCTGCTCCGCCTGCAGGTAACCAGCTATATACTACACACTGTACTCTATGCACTACACACATCACACTGCACAGCATACACAGTTACATAATATGTGACCCGACGCCAGCAACCCTCCACATTTCGGTGATGTCACTTTTACAGGAGAGCACAAAAACCGCGGGCGGGCAGTATTTTATCAAAAATGAGATTATGGTGGATTCAAATTCCTGAAGTGCTTATGTATCATCTCCCTTTTTGTTGAAACTGAAAATAATTTGCAAGTATGAAAAATTTAATGAAATATCGAGGCAAGTTGGTCCTCCAAGAACTGACAAGGGAGAAAACGTCATCAACTCAGCATTATATTGTACTATCAAACCAAGCGATCGCATATCATATGGTTTCGTCTTCTGATACAGTTATGCAGCTTTAAGATCTCCCAGTCACATTAGCTCTGATGTCAATTCACAATACTAAACAATTTTGATTAAAAAAGTAACTGAAATAATGCTTGATTTATGACTGAAACCGGCGTTTTCTCTTTCTATGGTGCATAGTTCCGCTTGCTTTTCTTCTTCTAGTGTTGTAGTAAACGTAGTCCTGAACGTTCATTGGTTCACACCAACGTGCCGTTTTCCAACAGTTTATAGCCTACTTGTTTGTTTACTTTTTTGGAAAAGTTTATTTGCGTGTTGTTAGAATCATGGAATACGATAAGAGTGGCGGCAGCTCTCAAACATATTATTTAACTGAATCTCTCCGGTGCAAGAGACAGAACTCAGTGAAGAACTTGGGAAGAACTGGTGAGAGGTTACTTTCTTGAGGTGGAGGAGGATAACATGCACCTTGTGCTGTCAGACTTGGAAGATGAGGACAGCAGTGATGAAGAAACCATTCCCGACTTAAAAAAAAGTACTGTATGTGAAAGAGGTCATGAAGCGGATTTTGAAGAACCGACAGATGATGATGATGATGCAACTTTCACTGTTGTCACTAACTAAGCCCAAGATACAATGCAGTCAGTTGACGTTGCTGACTCTATGACCAACAACTTACAGAAATTCTGAGTTTCACCTGCGGTTGCAGTCAAAGGCGAAAAGAAAAGTCAAAGCTCGGCCAGGAATCCTGTACAAACTGCCTCATGAACCATCTATGAGCTACGCTACATGGTGAATGCGTTATCACAGCCAGAAAAGGACATGTTCACTGCACATCAGCACTTTTTTTTGTACCTTTTTGTATTTTATTATAAGCTACAGTGTTGTACATGTCATTAAAATAGTTTCTTGTTTTATAAATATATTCAGACTATAACCACACACTTCTATTTCATGTGCCCAGACAATCACTGTAGCCCTCCGTTAGTCCTCCACCTATAAAAATGTAAATAAATCCCCACACCACTCCTAAGAACAATAGGAAGGATTCTCAGCCATCATCAGCCATTAGTCCTCCAGCCTTTCAGATGCAATTGCATCCTGGGATAGCTTTTTGGTCAGAGCTGAGTAGGTGAGAATGAGAGCAATGTCACTTTGAAAACACATTAATGCTGTCTTTAATATAAAACAATAAGGAGAGCAACTGTTAATGTACCGAAGTGACAGAATGATTAAGAGACATGCAAAGATAGGCTGGGAATGAGAAGAGTAAAACGAAGTATCACAATTTACCACTAAATCAATGTTTTAACTTCAATTATGTTTTTTCATATTTTATATAAATGTATGACTTTTTTTTTCAAAACTGCAAATTCAAAATGACCTTACTAATTGATTAAATCACTATCCTAATCTAACCATTATAAGCATCAATTCCTTTTCTAAAAGTGATTTTTGTGCTGAGAATGTATGCAAAAATGAAAAAGGCTGTTTTCTCAGAACTGCAGTTATGCAAAAGTATAATGTTCTATTGAACATTACGGCCAAAATATTTCTTCAATCTTGGCGAGTGATAACTCATTCTGTAGCTCTGAATCTGTACTTTAGTATCATGTGATAAAATACAAATGTGAATTTTGCGAATGTGCCCCTCAAATATGCGTTGGGTCACATATGCTTTTGAATAACCCGAATAATACTGATATGTGCTTGCTCACTCCCTCAAACACACAACCTACAGGAAGCCCAGAAAGGCCTTTTGAGATGCATTGGATCCTATTTTTCAGGATGACAGAAGGAAGGCATGTTGTCGTAGATGTTTTGTCATACAAAGCCATGCGTGTGCCCATCCAGGGGCTGAGTGACACTTACACACGCAGAGTGGGGGCTGCATGGCCTGTGCCAGCTCAATTCCACCAGCACTGTGTGGAACATTGTTTTTAATTATAAAGCGGGTCAAAGTTTGCAGGCTGCTGCTATCTTTATCCAAGGACTGTAATATGCTAAAGAGTCCTGACATGCTTGGAGCAGGTCTGGCTAGGCCTGTGAAGTGTTGGTAAATTTCTATTGTACTATTAAAGCTTGGATAATAAAAGTCTGTGCTCTTCTGACCTGTACCTTTGCCTGTTAGAGTTGGGCTCTGTGCTGTAGCTTTGCCTGTTAGAGACGGGCTCTGTGCTGTAGCTTTGCCTGTGAGAGACGGGCTCAGTGCTGTAGCTTTGCCTGTGAGAGACGGGCTCTGTGCTGTAGCTTTGCCTGCTAGAGACGGGCTCTGTGCTGTAGCTTTGAGACGGGCTCTGTGCTGTAGCTTTGAGACGGGCTCTGTGCTGTAGCTTTGCCTGTGAGAGACGGGCTCTGTGCTGTAGCTTTGCCTGTGAGAGACGGGCTCTGTGCTGTAGCTTTGCCTGTGAGAGACGGGCTCTGTGCTGTAGCTTTGCCTGTGAGAGATGGGCTCTGTGCTGTAGCTTTGAGACGGGCTCTGTGCTGTAGCTTTGCCTGTGAGAGACGGGCTCTGTGCTGTAGCTTTGCCTGTGAGAGATGGGCTCTGTGCTGTAGCTTTGAGACGGGCTCTGTGCTGTAGCTTTGCCTGTGAGAGATGGGCTCTGTGCTGTAGCTTTGCCTGTGAGAGACGGGCTCAGTGCTGTAGCTTTGCCTGTGAGAGACGGGCTCTGTGCTGTAGCTTTGCCTGTGAGGGATGGGCTCTGTGCTGTAGCTTTGCCTGTTAGAGACGGGCTCTGTGCTGTAGCTTTGTCTGTGAGAGACGGGCTCTGTGCTGACCTGTAGCTTTGTGTGGCTGCAGGAGGCTCAGAGAGAGAACACCTTCCTGCGCACGCAATTTGTGGAGCGCACTGAGGGCCTTTCTAAGGAGAAGGTTGAGGCGGAGCGCCGTTTGGCGGAGGAGGAGGCAGAGTCTCGACGTCTGAGCGAGGCTCTGCGGGAGGCGGGGCAGCGGCACAGTGAAGAACTGAAGAAGCAGGAAGAGCGGGTGAGTGGGGTCATGTGACTGGGAGTGGACAGTGCTAGCCTGCTGGGATTAGTTGTAGTTAAGGACACAGACATTACAAACAAAGTTGCTTTCTGTGTGCCAAGACAGTGGTCTCAAGGCACCATGTTAAAAGACCCTGTGTGTGTGTGTGTGTGTGTGTGTGTGTGTGTGTGTGTGTGTGTGTGTGTGTGTGTGTGTGTGTGTGTGTGTGTGTGTGTAGATCCGCAGCAGGGATAAGCACATCAGCAGTCTAAAGAAGAAGTGTCAGAAGGAGAGTGAGGAGAGCCGGGAGAAGCAGCAGCGCATCGAGACACTGGAGCGTTACCTTGGTGACCTGCCCACCATGGAAGACTTCCAGAACCGCAGCAAGCAGGTCTGCTCCGTGGGGTGCCACACACACTGCAGCACTGCCCTACTCCACTAGATGGTGCCACACATACCAGTACTGCTTTGCCCCACCAGAACATACTGCGGTACCGGCTGTCTTTATGGTTATGCGGCTAAATGATGGTGTAAATTTGAAGGTGTGTGTTTAAACTTCAATGGCACATTGACGCAATCAGCAGAGGCGTGTGTGCTTTGTCCAGCCTCTCTAGACCGTGGCTCTGACCGGTCAGGGAATGCTTCTGCCAGCTGCTCTAACAGCAGAGCAGTACTGGTTTGTGTGTGTGGTTTGTGGTTTTGTGCAGATGAGTACTGCAGCCAAATATTCATCTGCTACAGAGCCTGAAAGGCCTGAAAGATTATTCATGCATCCATGTGGAATTGGAGTTATTGGAATAACATTATTTTACATAATATGTATATCTGTGTGTAGCTGGAGCAGGCCCAGCAGCAGGTGTGTGAGCTACAGCTCTGCGTGGAGGAGGTGGAGTCCAGACTGGCGCAGGCCAGAGACACAGCACTAGAGAGAGATACGCAGCTGGAGCAGCATCGCCTGAGAGAGAGAGAGCTGTTAAGCACTGTGACCAGGTACACACACCTCACACACCACACCTCACACACTATACACTACACACCTCACACGCCGCACACCTCACACACTATACACTACACACTACACACCTCACACACTGTACACTACACACCTCACATGCCACACACCACACACACTATGTGTGCTACACACACTATACACCACACACACTATGTGTGCTACACACACTATACACCACACACACTATATATGCTACACACACTATACATCACACACACTATGTGTGCTACACACACTATACACCACACACACTATGTGTGCTACACACACTATACACTACACCACACACACTATGTGTGCTACACACACTATACATCACACACACTATGTGTGCTACACACACTATACACCACTCACACTATATATGCTACACCACACACACTATATATGCTACACACACTATACACCACACACACTATGTGTGCTACACACACTATACACCACACACACTATATATGCTATACACACTATACACTACACCACACACACTATGTGTGCTACACACACTATACACCACACACACTATGTGTGCTACACACACTATACACCACACACACTATATATGCTATACACACTATACACTACACCACACACACTATGTGTGCTACATACACTATACACCACATGTGTGCTATGTGTGCTACACACACTATACACCACACACACAATATGCACTATACACCACACACACTATGTGTGCTACACACACTATACACCACACACACTATGTGTGCTACACACACTATACACCACACACACTATGTGTGCTACACACACTATACACCACACACACTGTGTGCTACACACACTATACACCACACACACTATGTGTGCTACACACACTATACACCACACACACTATGTGTGCTACACACACTATACATCACACACACTATATATGCTACACCACACACACAATATGCACTATACACCACTCACACTATATACATTATTCAGTATACACACTATATAATGTATACACTACACACACAATGCAAACTATATACTCTTTATACTACACACACTATGCACTGTACACACACACTATATGCACACTGCATTACACACAGTACACACCTGCACTGAACCAGGTATGTGTACACACAGACGCATACATGCACAGACAGACAAAAATATGTGGTATAGGGTGGTTTGTGTGTTTGCGGTTGTGGTTTGTTATCAGAGTGTAGACACACCCAGACTCTGTCACCAGTATGAGACAGCCACAGGGTGACCCCACCCCCACCTCTCCTTACAAAAACAAGATGCTCTTCCTCAAGTCAAGTTCACCAGTGCAGTCAAAAACATGCAAGACTATTCACCACTGACTGGGCTTCAGAATAAAACCATGCCAAAATTACATATTTATAGAGGGAGGTTTGTGCATGTCTGGAACACTGGTGACACCACCAGTAATATAAACACTGGAACACCGGCCTGTGTTAACGGTCATTCTGACTGGACAGAGGGGAGTGCGGCCAGTGTTAACGGTCATTCGGACTGGACAGAGGGGAGTGCGGCCAGTGTTAACGGTCATTCTGACTGGACAGAGGGGAGTGCAGCCTGTGTTAACGGTCATTCTGACTGGACAGAGGGAGTGCGGCCTGTGTTAACGGTCATTCGGACTGGACTGCGGCCAGTGACGGTCATTCTGACTGGACAGAGGGAGTGCGGCCTGTGTTAACGGTCATTCTGACTGGACAGAGGGGAGTGCGGCCTGTGTTAACGGTCATTCTGACTGGACAGAGGGGAGTGCGGCCTGCGTTAACGGTCATTCTGACTGGACAGAGGGGAGTGCGGCCTGTGTTAACGGTCATTCTGACTGGACAGAGGGGAGTGCGGCCTGCGTTAACGGTCATTCTGACTGGACAGAGGGGAGTGCGGCCTGCGTTAACGGTCATTCTGACTGGACAGAGGGGAGTGCGGCCTGTGTTAACGGTCATTCTGACTGGACTGTGTTTACGGTCAGACTGGACAGGAGTGCGGCCTGTGTTAACGGTCATTCTGACTGGACAGAGGGAGTGCGGCCTGTGTTAACGGTCATTCTGACTGGACAGAGGGGAGTGCGGCCTGTGCGGCCTGTTAACGGTCATTCTGACTGGACAGAGGGAGTGCGGCCTGCGTTAACGGTCATTCTGACTGGACAGAGGGTCATTCTGACTGACGGCCTGTGTTAACGGTCATTCTGACTGGACAGAGGGGAGTGCGGCCTGTGTTAACGGTCATTCTGACTGGACAGAGGGGAGTGCGGCCTGTGTTTACGGTCATTCTGACTGGACAGAGGGGAGAGGAGAAAATAACCTGAATGACCACACTTTGCTACGCAAACTTTACCCCTAAGACCCCTGATGTAAAAGTTGTGTGTGGACTCAGTGAAGTTACCATGGAATGTGAACAAGAACAAAATACAGAGTTAAACGGGGGCAGTAAGCCATGGGTGAAATGTTTGCAACAAGCAGCTGTTCTGAGAGCAGTGTTATCTGTGCTGCAGTCTGCAGGAGCGGGTGCTGGAGGGGCTGCAGGACGGAGCCAGGCTGCCCTCCCTGGATGTGGAGACGCTGCAGGCGGAGAACAGCACACTCAGAGAGGAGCTGCAGAAACAGAAGAAGGTACACACACATTCTCTCTGATTATGCACGCACGCACGCACGCACGCACACACACAGATTACACGCTGGGTGCCTGATAGGCAGCCTATAGCCTAGTGGCTAAGGTACATGACTGGGACCCCTGAGGTTTGCGGTTCGAGCCCCAGTCCAGCCACAGCAAGAACACCATTGCTGTTGGGCCCCTGGGCCTACATTGCTCCCAGGGGAGATTGGCCCTTGGTTAGTCTAATCAACTGTAAGTCGCTTTGGATACAAGCGTCAGCTAAATGACGATAATGTAATGATAACTTCCCCTTTCTGTTTCAGGTCATTGACAAGCAGCAGAAGATGCTGGAGCAGATGAAGAAGCAGATTGGGGTAGAGTGGAGTTTGCTTTGCTCACCTGTAAACCTTACCTTAGTGCTCACCTGTACACTGTGCTCTGTGCCAAGCCTGCAGTCTTTATGGTGCAGGTTCATGTTTATGTGTGTGTTGTGTGCGTGTGTGTACGTGTAATGTGTGTGTGTAGTGTGTGTGCGCGTGTGTGTGTAATGTGTGTGCGCACGTAATGTTTCTGTGTGTTCAGGTGCTGGTCTCTCAGGCTGTGCAGGAGGAAGGCAGTGTTCAGGTGTGTGTGCGCGTGTGTGTAATGTCTCTGTGTGTGTTCAGGTGCTGGTCTCTCAGGCTGCGCAGGAGGAAGGCAGTGTTCAGGCTCTTAGGGAGGAGCTGTGTGGGAAGGAGCAGGATCTGCTACAGCTGCGCAACGCCATGAAGGAGGTGAGCAGGAGCCAGACTGTGCAGTGGCCGTCCTGACTGCTTCTCACATTTGTTACAGAAAATGTGAAGGCCTCAGTCAGAGTACTGAAATACGGAGAGCTGAGCATTTCTGACCGTATCAGGTCTGATGAACATCAAACCGCTCAGTGAACACGGTGTACATGCTCTCATTTCTCCCATGACAGTTGTATGTGTATATTTTATAAAGAGTTTGGTGAAAATGCCAATGTTCTGCTCTTGGGCGGCTGTTTTCATGTCATGTATAACTGTGGCAGTGAAATGAAGCAGGTAGAACGGTGTCTGAGCAGCCTGTGTTCGTGTGCATACGTTGCAGCTCTCTGTGCAGAATCAGGAGCTGATGGAGGTGAAGCTGACCCTGCAGGAGCGGTTGGGGGTGTCGGAATCAGGGGCGCCCCCAGCCCCAATCACACGGCTGACTGGCCGGCTGCAGGGGGAGCTGTCGGCCTGTCTCGGGGACCTGCGCTCCCTGTGCAACGTGCTGACACAGCGTGCCCAGGGCCGTGACCCCAACCTGTCCCTGCTGCTGGGGATCACATGTAAGCACCCCGAAAAGCGGCATGCTTTACATAGGCTTTACACACACTTTACACACACTTTACACAGGCTTTACACACACTTTACCTGCATTTTGTGCTTTACACTACCTCCCACACCCTCCCTATATACATTTTCAACAAAAGGGTTTGGTTTAGTGTCACTAAGGAGAGGCCAAAGGCACTGGAGCTGAATGCTAACTATGGTAATCGGTTTGTTTCTGCAGCCCCACCCCCAGCCGCAGAGGAGTATGATGATTGGCTGGATGTGGAGACGCTGAACAGGAAGCTGTCAGAGGTGCAGCAGCTGCGCAGGGATGTGGAGGAGCTGCGCACGAGCGTGTCCGATCGCTACGCTCAGGACATGGGTGACAACTGCATCACGCAGTGACGGCCCTGGAGGGGGCCAGGGGCGGGGCCCACAGAGAGACGGACTCCCCCACCGCTGCCCCGGCCTGTTAGTGGGGCTGCATACAGACATCTGGAAGTGCCTGTCCAATCAGAGCATGGGGAACCCCACAGCTCTGTTTACCCCCCTCCTCATTGGCTGTGCTTGTTGACCTGGGACTCCTGATTGGAGGCTTTCTTGTGACAGTCAGCTGGAGCCGGAATGGAGGTGGATCTGTGACTTCAGTCTCTGTGCTGCTGTGCTCCTGTAACGTTTCTGCAACACTGTGACAATGTCTCTGACAGATCATAATGGGGAACAGAACTGTGAGACTGTTGTGTTTATTGGTCTGTTTGGAATCAGTATTTATTTATTATTGTTTTTACCACTATTTTCATATAGACTTTAACTAAGGCGGTAATATCCGATGTAATCATAGCAGATCATACAGAATGGACGTTCTTTTTGTTTTAAAACTGGGATTTCCTTTCGATGAAGAGTGAACCCAACTGCAGTTTTAGGACTGATCTGTCAGCATATTGTATCACGGCCCTGGACACGTCTCTTTCCCTAGAAAGCGCGTGTGCTTGTGGAATCGTGTATGTGCGTGTGTGCGCGCATGAGTGTGTGTGCATGAGTGTGTGTGCATGTGAGCGTGTGCATATGCGTGCGTGGGTGTGTGGAATCGTGTATGTGTGCGTGTGTATGCGTGTGAGGGTGTGTCTGTGCGTCTGTGCGCGAGTGTGCATATGTGTGCGCGTGTGGAATCGTGTATGTGTGTGTAAGCTAGACTCCCCTGTACTGAGTGGGTGTTGATTGTGCTGATCTGAGTTCAGTGCACTGTCCTGAGCAGACTGTAGCACAGGGTTTGCACTTCCTGCTGATTGCCTCCCATTCGGACAGTGTGTGGTGAGGGAGCGCCTCGTCGCAGAGTCTCTGTGCTTCAGGCAGTCGCTGGTGCTCTGATGGAAAGCAGACTGAAACGGCCCCCTGCTCTGCTTCTGCTGCCTCACAGACGCTGCCTCACCGGCCGCAGTGTTAATGCTGAGTAAAGGATGAAGAGCCTGTGGACCGTTTGATCCCTAGCGCCCAAAGGGACTGTGTGGCTTCCTCTGTAAACGTATGACTGCAAGAGGCCTACGGAAGCATCCTTGTTTTACACCTACTTTTTAGGTCAAATTGAAGATGTTTATATTCAGAAAATGTATTATTTTGGTCCTTCATTTAATTTGCTGTTTTTAGAAATAAAGTTTTGTTTTCAGTAAGTGCCTGGGGCTGAAATATTATAGTTTTCCTATAAATACATGACAATCACATTGTATGGTGCGTGAAATTCGCAGTCCAGTGTGTAAAAACACTAAACCAAACGCATGAAAATATTCTTAAATCTAATCTTGTGTTAATACACCACTGCATTGCCAGAGCTGACGGGGCTGTCGCCTGTGTGTTGCGTTAAATCTTAATCCACTTTGCGTTTAATGGGTAACAGGAGATTTACCATTTCTGTGTTTAACCCTTTAGCATTCAGAGAGAGCAGTGGTCTGGTATATAACCAACCAACGTATCGCAAAATTCACTTCCAAGGATACCGCAGTAGAGCACATTAGTAACTGAATGTGAGGAAAAATGCATATTTACCCGCAGTAAATGCCGCAGGCCACGTCTTTCCGTTAACTGCGCCTTTAAGAGGGATGAAATGTCAGTGGCGTTGGTCCCTTTAAAGTGTTTGCTGAATAGCGGGCTAGCGAGCGGGGCAGGATATCGTAGAGGAAGAGCTTCTCCGGTCGAAACAAAGGGATTTTCAGAGCTGCGACTATGGGCATCAAATTATACTACACAACTGTCACCGCCTCGAGGGAGGTAAGGAATCACCGTGCGATCGTTAAATACGTTACTTTCGAAAGCTATTTGCTGATAACTGTTTTGCGAGCAAAAGATGGATTATATTGAGAATAAGACACACCCAGCTCCTTGTCAATATTGAATTTCAGCATGTAGCATTCGCAGGCTCGGCATATTATTGTCCTGCTGTACTCGGGATTCACACAAACCACCAGTGTTTGGCCTGTATAGCGTGTCTGCGTTGCTCTACCTGTATGTTAGTGTTTCAGGGTTGCAGGCGGCGACATGGCTCACACAGGAAAGGCTAACTCCCCTTAAACAAGACAGCGGAAGTCATTATTTCTTTCTTCGCTAGTATACGGTTCCTCAGTCTGTCGGGAACACAGGGTGTAAGTTTAAAAAAACAACACTTTTGCGGTTTGCAATCATTTTACGATCTATGGACCTTAAGAAACCAGCTTTGCCACACTCATGACTCCAGATAATCGTGCAGGATGGGGAACCATGAACGCTGTGTACCCCGCTGTTAGGCTAACGTTAGGGTGAATCCAGAGACTGCCAGTGCAAGCATGTTTCAAATATTTTTTCGCGCTCCCCACTAGGCAGCGTTTCTCAACATGCGTTCTGCAGCGAGAAACTTTTCTCTACCTGCACCGAGTTTGAACTCATGTGAATCAGTTACAGTATTTTGTATGGATTTGATTTGAAAACATGGTAAGTTTACGCACTCCGATTCCGCTCTGCTAGTGGCGTAACTGAGCGCGATCCAATGAATGAATGACATTTTAATCACCGTGCAGGCCCAGCTGCCCAAATTCCGTAGCCTCACTTTTTAACAGGGAGGAAATGCTGTATACTTTTCATAAGGAAAAGCCCATGCAAAATCAAGGCCAGATGTTAGTTTTCCATGAATGTAAATGGTATCGAATGTAATCGGCTTTAAGTGCGAGACATTGAGATGGTTTGTGTGGAGAGATTTCCGCTGTTTTCCCGAGATTTGGAACAAAGAGGTCCTCGGTTCCGCGGAGCAGTCGCGGGTTAAATGAAAGCACAAGGACTTGGTTCGGTTATCGATTGCTTCGTAAATGCCGGGCTGAGATCACCCCTGTTAAATTATGCGTTGGAGGCAACAGATAGTTTATTAATTTTACTGTACCCCGGGCGGATGGCTAATGTCCCGTTTGACTGCGAGGTGACGATTCCGCCCTCGGCGCTCGGTGATTAGTGTGATTGATGGAAATAAACACCAGCTGCGCAGACAGTGACGTGTATACGCCAGAGAATGGCTGAGCACATAAGTCACCATAATCACGGGGCAGGGCTGGCGTCGGTGAGTCAGACTGTTGATGGGCAGTGAGGCGGTGAATGGGCCTTAGGCGGCTAATGTTGGGTATTTATGAACGTAAATATGGCATTACTGTTCTGTCCCACGCCCTGACAGTGGATGGGCTTTATACGTGAGCTGGGTTGCCAGACAGTGGAAAAATGCACTGTCATCTTCACTTTCACTGTGAATGCAGAAAGCTCTTTCAGTAGCCGTGGCCAAAGTTTGCCAGATCAGAGCTGAGTGGAACAGAACTCTGTATGTGATACAGGAAGAGTCTGTATGTATGTGTATACAACTATAAACACATTAAAATGAGTTGAGACTGGCCTTTTCAGAGGAATAAACTTTGACCCCTCATCTCTTGGCAGGTGAAGTCCCAGCAGGCTGAGGTCATGCGGATTCTGGAGAGTAAGAGCATCCAGTTTGAGCTGATTGACATCTCTGTGGGCGGGGCTGTGCGAGAGGAGATGAGGACCAAGGCGGGGAACCCCACAGCTGTGCCCCCCCAAATCTTCAATGATGACCAGTACTGTGGGGTAAGGGCATGGTGGGGACAGTTTGCAGCAAACTTTGTGGGTCACTGTTTTGGCCAGTTTTCTGGAGTCAGGGGTGGCCTAGGAATTGTTTTCCAGTTGTAAAATGGAGTGCTGATGTCCTGTACACCATGTGTTACTATATTTATGTGTCAGTGGTATGGTAAAAGAGTGAGAGTGTGTGTGTGGAGTGTAATGTGGACTTGCTGTGTGTGTGGAGTGTAATGTGGGCTTGCTGTGTGTGTGGAGTGTAATGTGGGCTTGCTGTGTGTGTGGAGTGTAATGTGGGCTTGTTTGTGTGTGGAGTGTAATGTGGGCTTGCTGTGTGTGTGGAGTGTAATGTGGGCTTGCTGTGTGTGTGGAGTGTAATGTGGGCTTGCTGTGTGTGTGGAGTGTAATGTGGGCTTGCTGTGTGTGTGGAGTGTAATGTGGGCTTGCTGTGTGTGTGGAGTGTAATGTGGGCTTGCTGTGTGTGTGGAGTGTAATGTGGGCTTGCTGTGTGTGTGGAGTGTAATGTGGGCTTGCTGTGTGTGTGGAGTGTAATGTGGGCTTGCTGTGTGTGTGGAGTGTAATGTAATGTGGGCTTGCTGTGTGTGTGGAGTGTAATGTGGGCTTGCTGTGTGTGTGGAGTGTAATGTGGGCTTGCTGTGTGTGTGGAGTGTAATGTGGGCTTGCTGTGTGTGTGGAGTGTAATGTGGGCTTGCTGTGTGTGTGGAGTGTAATGTGGGCTTGCTGTGTGTGTGGAGTGTAATGTGGGCTTGCTGTGTGTGTGGAGTGTAATGTGGGCTTGCTGTGTGTGTGGAGTGTAATGTGGGCTTGCTGTGTGTGTGGTAATGTGGGCTTGCTGTAATGTGGAGTGTAATGTGGGCTTGCTGTGTGTGTGGAGTGTAATGTGGGCTTGCTGTGTGTGTGGAGTGTAATGTGGGCTTGCTGTGTGTGTGGAGTGTAATGTGGGCTTGCTGTGTGTGTGGAGTGTAATTGGGCTTGCTGTGTGTGTGGAGTGTAATTGGGCTTGCTGTGTGTGTGGAGTGTAATGTGGGCTTGCTGTGTGTGTGGAGTGTAATGTGGGCTTGCTGTGTGTGTGGAGTGTAATGTGGGCTTGCTGTGTGTGTGGAGTGTAATGTGGGCTTGCTGTGTGTGTGGAGTGTAATGTGGGCTTGCTGTGTGTGTGGAGTGTAATGTGGGCTTGCTGTGTGTGGAGTGTGTGTGTGAGTGTAATGTGGGCTTGCTGTGTGTGTGGAGTGTAATGTGGGCTTGCTGTGTGTGTGGAGTGTAATGTGGGCTTGCTTGTGTGTGGAGTGTAATGTGGGCTTGCTGTGTGTGTGGAGTGTAATGTGGGCTTGCTGTGTGTGTGGAGTGTAATGTGGGCTTGCTGTGTGTGTGGAGTGTAATGTGGGCTTGCTGTGTGTGTGGAGTGTAATGTG
Source organism: Albula goreensis (assembly GCA_022829145.1). Taxonomy (NCBI): domain Eukaryota; kingdom Metazoa; phylum Chordata; class Actinopteri; order Albuliformes; family Albulidae; genus Albula; species Albula goreensis. The sequence continues at coordinate 38,904,293 of CM040750.1, forward strand.
GGCTTGCTATGTGCTCTTCCCTCAGGATTATCAGATGTTCTCTGAAGCTGTGGAGGAGGATGCTGTGGAAAAGTTTCTGAAGCTGGCATGAGAGAGAGAGAATCCCCTGGAGGGAGAGCACACCCCGATCTGCCCTAACTGCCCTACCCAACCCTAACCACCCCCGCAGCGCCCCACCCCACCCCACCCCACTGACCGCCCAACCCTACCCACCCCACCCCACTGACCGACCAACCCAACCCACCCCACCCCACCCCACTGACCGACCAACCCAACCCAACCCACCCCTGACCCCACCCAACCCACCCCACCCCACTGACCGACCAACCCAACCCAACCCACCCCACCCCACTGACCGACCAACCCAACCCACCCCCCGCCCCGCCCTACCCCCTTCCACCACCCACTGGTGCAGCAGCGCCAAAATAATAACAGGATAAATGCCAAAAACACGCCCCCCCGGCCCCCTGCCTGGCCTGCGCCTTGCTCATGTTTATGCAGTATTGTCACTCTGTGGTTTGGGTTCAGCTGCCCTGCTCTGGGCTGCAGGGTGATCTCAGAGAACACAAGTCCTGGAATTGCAAAAGGATCCTGTGTCTGTAGGAAAATCAGAAATGGAGTTTCCTCTCCCTCTCGCTCCTCTCAGTCATCTCCCATTGTGTGTACATGTTAGTGTGTGTCACTAATGCATCTTAATCTTAGTCTCATCAATACCAAGCCTACCATCTTGGCGGATGGGATCGAGAATCTTAGCGGTTGAGAACTGTAATGCAGGCAGAGACGGGCATGTGTGTGTGTTTTGTGTGTGTGTGTGTGTGCGCGTGCGCTTGAATGTTTAGACTCCACCCTGCATTTTCCTCATAGGAGGTCTTACAAACCCTGACACAGGGTGTAGTCTTTCAACACCCCTGGTCACCCTGCTTCCTAGAGGCAAATTCCCACAGCACTGAGGCATGATGGGAAATAATGCTTTAAATGCACAAAAGAGGAAGACCTGTGGGTTCACAGCAGAAGCTTCAGCGGAAATTTCAGACTGTAAGGGGCAGTTTCCACTCACTCCATCTGGAGGCAGCCATTTTGGCTCCCATTCATTTTCTATGGAGAGGGTTTTACAAAACCCCACAGCACATCGCAGTATTGGACAGAAACCCACCAGGGTGGCAGCACATTGGCTAAAGTTTAGAGGGCATTGTGTAACTCACCCAATAAGGTGAAGGCAGACTGTGTGTACTGGGCTGCAGTGTACCTGTAAAATCAGTCCCACTGATCACAAGCTGCATTGGATACATTTGAGAGGACCAACCAACGGCCATCTTTCCCAACACGAAGGCACCCAAACCGTCTCTGCATGGAGAGTAGCTGCTCATAATGTTAGCTTCTGCGATGCATTAAGTATTCAGTCATGAAGTGCATTCTGCCGCGCTCCAGGGCTGACTGGAAGGCTACATCCCCTTTTATTTTACAGTTTTTTGCCCTAATTAGTGAATTCAAAAGTAACAGTTCAAATTGGATGCTACACATGCACATGGGTTAATAGATAAAATGGAATGCATATACCTTACCTTCTGAAATCTAGCAAACACACGCCTTGATTTAGGCAGAGCAGCCTCTGCTCTTTCCCTGATAGGCAGGGGATAGCCCAGTGCCAACTGACCCCTTTGAGCTCACCCCCACCCCGCCAGGAGGACGCCCCTGACTCACTGCATTGGGGGGGAGGATTGTTTGCTTTTGCAGCCTGGCTGCGTTGTGAAGGCGTTGTTGCCGTGCTCTGGTGTCTGTGTGACTGCAGCAGCACCTCCTCTCTGCACACTGACACAGTCATTGAACTATGCAGCGAAACCGCCCTGCGCCCAGAACGCTTTCTGCTGCTGCCCGTCAGCAGTCTGATTTAATTGCTCTTATTTTGTATTTTTTTGTGTGTTGACCCTCTCCAGTCTGAGATCTGCGCAGCACTGTTGGAAAGTGCTACCCCTGCCAACAGCACTGCACGTTACTGTAGCAGCATGCTGGCGATGATTGAAGCCCTGCTGTATGCCACAGAACCCACACACCACACTGCGCAGATCTGCTGGGCTGCGTGCGGGGGCAGAGCTCTAGCTGCACAGATCTGCTGGGCTACGTGTGGGGGCAGAGCTCTAGCTGCGCAGATCTGTAATGCTCTGCAGGTGCAGCCGAGAGTGCTCTGATTTGTGTGTTTAGCACCAGAGTCTCTTCAGCAAACCAGCTGTTTACATTTTTTGCCCCACATAGAATAAATAGTTCTTTCTGTTTTCTGGAAAATAATATTGCAGATTATACCCGCATCCCATTTGACAGGAAGTGTCCCAGTGTCGGACAGGAAGTAGTAATCCTGTGGGATTTCTCCACACAGAGTGCTGCTTTAGAGTTGCTCTGACATTCACATGATGTTCAGAGGGGAGAGTGAGATGAGCAGGAACGGGGGAGGGGCCACCTGAAGCACAAAATCTCAAATGGGCTCTTGGTGTGAAAGTAGAGGGGCAGCTGCCCCTCCCTTCCTGTTCAGCCTGGGACCCTAACACCCCCCCCTCCCACCCCATCCCATCCTCACCAAACGTGACATTCCATCTTTACTGCTTTGCCTTTGGACCAGCGCCCTTTTTGGCCAAAAAAACTGCTGTCTTCCAAGAAGATAATAAAGAGATGCTGAAGTCATGACTGGTGGTTTTTAATGTGAATTTACTGCAGAAACACCGCACACACGTACACATGCACAGCAGGGTCTCCATGGTAACATGAGGGCAGTGTGATGGCTGGACCTCATCATTCTCTAAAACATTAAATGCACAGCAGTGAATCAGGGGTGGTGCCAGGTCTGTGCAGAATGCAGGTCTCGCCCTGCTGAGTCCAGGGTGGCTGGGGAATGTTCCAGAACCCTGTGGTGCCCTGATAAACCCCCCTGGCTTCATTAGCACCCCCTCTGTCCTCTCAGGTCACGCACAAGTGAGAAAGCGCTCAGCCTTCCCAGGATGCACTGCGGCTGCTGTGCTGGCAGCCAGAGTCTGTGTGAGAAAGTCAGCATCTTTCTCTGTTGAACACACACACATGCATACACACACACACCAGGCTGTATCTACCTAAACATATACTCAGAAACAGAAATGGCTTTGGGGAAACATATCTAATGGTTACTGAGTGTGAGCACCAGTGTCTTTCATTAGCGCAGTGAATCCCAGCTCTGATTGGTTGAATCTGCATTAGTGTAGTGAGTCGTGGTTCTGATTGGCTAAGCCTGCAGTAGCAGAGTGAGTCTTGGCTCTGACTGGGGAGAGAGTCCTGCCTGATTTGCAGATGAAACCAGTGGGGGCTCTGCTATGAGATGGCAGACAGAAAGCCAGGACTCAGCCTCTATACCTCTCTGAGCAGCCATGTGATCAGAGACTGAACCAATCACGTAACCGGGCTGCATACTGCACCATGAGACTGAGCCAATCAGAGTGCAGGGCTACATTTTAAAGCCTGAGACTCAGCCAATCATCATCCAGGGCTATAGGCTGCATTATGAAATGTTGATTTTTGACTGGTTCCGATTTTCCTGATTAATCAGATTTTTAGACCCTAAACACCTTTGCAGCTTGCAGAATTTGGCTTTGGAGCTGAACAGTGTCCTGCTGTGGGCTGTCAGAGCAGAGGCCCATGATGTGAGTGCACTGCAGGCCCAGGGCCCTCTGCCTCAGGGCTGGAGTATAAGCATGGGGTCACTGGGGAGAGACAGCAGCAGGGCCCAGCAGCTGTGCTTTGCAATGGGGGATTGGGGTCAAGGGTCCGGGGTCACAGCTGCAGAGCGCAGTCAGCGCAGCATCAGGGCAGGATCAGTGTGGCTGTGGGTGGGGTCTGTGTGGCTCTGGGCGGGGTCAGTGTGGCTCTGGGTGGGGTCTGTGTGTCTGTGGGCGGGTCAGTGCTGCTTTGGGTGGGGGTCAATGGGACTTTTGGGGGAGTCAGTGTGGCTCTGGGTGGGGTCTGTGTGACTGTGGGCAGGATCAGTGTGGCTCTGGGCGGGGTCTGTGTGACTGTGGGCAGGATCAGTGTGGCTGCTTTGTGGTGGGGGGTCAGTGTGACTTTTGGGCGAGTCAGTGCTGCTTTGGGTGGGGTCAGTGCAACTGTGGGCAGGGTATGTGTTGTTGTGGGCGGGGTCATAGCAGCAGGGCAGGGTCAGTGTGGCTCTGGGCGGGGTCTGTGTGGCTCTGGGTGGGGTCAGTGTGGTTCTGGGTGGGGTCTGTGTGACTCTGGGCAGGATCAGTGTGGCTCTGGGCGGGGTCAGTGTGGCTCTGGGTGGGGTCAGTGCAACTGTGGGCAGGGTATGTGTTGTTGTGGGCGGGGTCATAGCAGCAGGGCAGGGTCAGTGTGGCTGTGGGTGGGGTCAGTGTGACTGTGGGCAGGGTATGTGTTGTTGTGGGCGGGGTCATAGCAGCAGGGCAGGGTCAGTGTGGCTGTGGGTGGGGTCAGTGTGACTGTGGGCAGGGTATGTGTTGTTGTGGGCGGGGTCATAGCAGCAGGGCAGGGTCAGTGTGGCTGTGGGTGGGGTCGCAGCAGCAGGGTGGTGTTGGATGTCAGGCCGCAGGCGAGGAGTGTCAGGGAGTCGTCGTCATAGTGGCACAGCGGGAAGGTGCTGATGATGTCATACGTCGTCTTGGTCTGCACTCTATTTGGGGACACGTGTGAGAGACAGGTGTGAGACACTGTCTCAGTACTGACCCTCTCGTGGTGCTGTACCTGTGATACAGACAGCAGTACTGACCCTCTCGTGGTGCTGTACCTGTGATACAGACAGCAGTACTGACCCTCTCGCAGTGCTGTACCTGTGATGCAGACAGCAGTACTGACCCTCTCGTGGTGCTCTACCTGTGATACAGACAGCAGTACTGACCCTCTCGTGGTGCTCTACCTGTGATACAGACAGCAGTACTGACCCTCTCGTGGTGCTGTACCTGTGATGCAGACAGCAGTACTGACCCTCTCGCAGTGCTGTACCTGTGATACAGACAGCAGTACTAACCCTCTCGCAGTACTGACCCTCTCGTGGTGCTGCACCATAGCTCGCCCTGCACATGTCTGTGATTGGTGCGCAATGTGATCTTGTGGAACCATGTGGATGCGGAGGGTCAGAAACAGGAGCTACTTTTGCAGGTTAATAATTCATCACTGTTGCTGCTTGTTTACAAGTCCATCTCCTTCTCTCACCTGTGTTCAGGTGCAATATGATAATGGATAAATCACCTGCTCAGGCTTTCACTTGTGGACATTAACACATACCAGCACACATTAACACATACCAGCACACATTAACTCACCTATACACATGAACACACCTCTGCAAATTCACGCTCACCTGCACAAACTCTGGATACATTAACACAAACTACATACAGGGGGAGACCAGCAGGTATGTACTCTATATGTACACTGCAGGGTATAGTTCATACATCTATGGAGAATGTAAGGGGTTTCCATAGAGTCTGCGTGGAGTGTGATTGGAGACGGGTGAGGCAATAGCCGTAGTGATCTGCAGCTGCTACAGTGCAGTCCTGAGCTCACCTGTGAGGGTACGCGTACTGCTGAGCTCACCTGTGAGGGTACAGGTACTACTGAGCTCACCTGTGAGGGCACAGGTACTACTGAGCTCACCTGTGAGGGTACAGGTACTACTGAGCTCACCTGTGAGGGTACGGGTACTGCTGAGCTCACCTGTGAGAGTCCAAGTACTGCCTCAGATGTCCCACTGTCTCAGAGAGGAGCATTCTAAGCAGAAAGCTCTGTCCCCCATCCACTTCTCTCACCTTCAGCAGTGTGACATCATCACCTGGGGCCCTGGCAGGGGGGCATACACAATAACAGTGTAGCACAGGCATAGTGTAACACATCCCTACTATAACACACTCACACTGTAACACACTCACACTGTAAGACACCCCTACTGTAACACACTCACACTGTAACACATCCCTAATATAACACACCCCTACTGTAACACTGTAACACACTCATACTGTAACACACCCCTACTGTAACACTATAACACACTCACACTGTAACACTCACACTGTAACAAGCCCCTACTGTAACACACCCCTACTGTAACACTAACACACTCATACTGTAACACACCCCTACTGTAACACTGTAACACACTCACACTGTAACACACCCCTACTGTAACACACTCACACTGTAACACATCCCTAATATAACACACCCCTACTGTAACACTGTAACACACTCACACTGTAACACACCCCTACTGTAACACACTCACACTGTAACACATCCCTAATATAACACACCCCTACTGTAACACTGTAACACACTCATACTGTAACACATCCCTACTGTAACACTCACACTGTAATACATCCCTACTGTAACACTAACACACTCATACTGTAACACACCCCTACTATAACACATCCCTAATATAACACACCCCTACTGTAACACTGTAACACACTCATACTGTAACACATCCCTACTGTAACACACTCACACTGTAATACATCCCTACTGTAACACTGTAACATGCACTGACACTATAAACACTGTGGCACAGGCATACTGTAACACACTTTCACCCTGTAACACTACATAAAAGGACAGGATAACTATTGTACAATCTGTGTGATTGCAGTGCAGGTGTTCCACAGGTATGCTGTATTACAGGTGCTCAGACAGGTGTGCTGTATCACAGGTGCTCAGACAGGTGTGCTGTATCACAGGTGCTCAGACAGGTGTGCTGTACTACAGGTGCTCAGACAGGTGTTTGGTACCTGGGGCCTTGCAGGGCTGGTGTCTCTATGACAGTCACTGCTGGGCTGCAGCTGCTGGACGACCCCTACAGGTGGAAGCAGAAAAGACAAACTTCACACACACACACACACACACACACACATACACACACACACACACACACACACACACACACAAACACCTCTCTCTCTCACACACACACAAACACACACACACACCTCTCTCTCTCTCACACACACACTCCTCTCTAACACACTCCTCTCTCTCATACACACACCTCACATGCACATACTCCTCTCACACACACACACACACACACACACACCTCTCTCATACACACTCCTCTCATGCACACACACCTCTCTCACACACACCCCTAACCTGCAAGGTTTCCTTCAGTGAGTTTTGGATGTCGAACACTTTTCCTGCTTTTATCACCATCTTTGGCAGTTTATTGAGAAACTGCTCCATGGAGAGCTTTCCACCTAAAAACAAACACAGCAGTCTGTGCAGCACAAACCACGCAGTGTAGGGCTGTCTATCTGTGCTTTCATCTATTTCACTATATATCTCTGTCTATAAGAATTCTACGAGTAGATCAGAAAAGCATGAGCTGTGAGTAGTGAGTGGTGTTGGACTGTGATTGGCTGATGTTTTGGTTCAGGAATGTGATTGGTTTGTGATTGGCTTGTGTTTTGGTTCAGGGCTGTGATTGGCTAGTGTTATGGGGCTGGTGGTCCATAGTTTCTTGTGGATGTTGCTGAAAGCCTGCCCATCAGAGGTGATGTCACAGTGATGTCACAGACCCTGGTCTCCAAGTGTCTCATGCACAGC
>CM040750.1:38916885-38931885 GCA_022829145.1 Albula goreensis
TTGTGTGCAGGGCTGGTCCACAGTAGGGGGTAGGCTGTGATAATCATCCTACACTTAATGTTTTCTGGTTTAATTTACCTCCAAGCTATGCATTAAGCAGAATTGCACAGGGATTGTTTCACTATTGCACATGTATTTGCAGTCATCTGTGCTGCTTTCACAATGGATTAAATTATCACTCAAATGATCACATGACATCGCCTACAGACGTCTGTGAGACAGGGACCCTTCCTGCAGACGTCTGTGAAACAGGGACCCTTCCTGCAGACGTCTGTGAGACAGGGACCCTTCCTGCAGATGTCTTTGAAACAGGGACCCTTCCTGCAGACGTCTGTGAAACAGGGACCCTTCCTGCAGACGTCTGTGAGAGTGTGTGTGCATGTGTGTGTCTGCCTGCATATGTGTGTGCGTGTGTGTGTGTCTGTAGGTCTGAATGACATACACACACACGCACACACAGGGTGCTGATGAGCTGAGCTGTTCACCTTACACTGGATCTCCAGGATCTGGGCATTCACCTTCCTCTCCAACTGGGTCAGCTTCTGCATCATAGTGGACATCAGCTCAAAATCACTGAGACCATCATGACCTGCAGAGAGAGAAAGAGAGACCATCACGACCTGCAGCGAGAGAGAGACCATCACAACCTGCACAGAGAGAAAGAGTGACCATCATGACCTGCAGAGAGAGAAAGAGAGACCATCACGACCTGCAGCGGGAGAGAGACCATCACAACCTGCAGAGAGAGAAAGAGACCATCACAACCTGCACAGAGAGAAAGAGTGACCATCATGACCTGCAGAGAGAGAAAGAGAGACCATCACGACCTGCAGCGAGAGAGAGACCATCACAACCTGCAGAGAGAGAAAGAGACCATCACAACCTGCAGCGAGAGAGAGACCATCACAACCTGCAGAGAGAGAAAGAGACCATCACAACCTACACAGAGAGAAAGAGTGACCATCATGACCTGCAGAGAGAGAAAGAGAGACCATCACAACCTGCACAGAGAGAAAGAGACCATCACAACCTGCAGCGAGAGAGAGACCATCACAACCTGCAGAGAGAGAAAGAGAGACCATCACGACCTACACAGAGAGAAAGAGTGACCATCATGACCTGCAGAGAGAGAAAGAGAGACCATCACGACCTACACAGAGAGAAAGAGACCATCACGACCTACACAGAGAGAAAGAGTGACCATCACGACCTACACAAAGAGAGAGAGTGACCATCACGACCTGCACAGAGAGAAAGAGACCATCACGACCTGCAGAGAGAGAAAGAGACCATCACAACCTGCACAGAGAGAGAGAGACCATCACGACCTGCAGAGAGAGAAAGAGACCATCACAACCTGCACAGAGAGAGAGAGACCATCACAACCTGCACAGAGAGAGAGAGATCATCATGACCTGCAGCGAGAGAGAGAGAGACCATCACAACCTGCACAGAGAGAAAGAGCAAGAGAGACCATCACAACCTGATACAATAGAGACCAGCAGGCAGGGAATTTCCACACAGACAAAAAGTGCAAAATTAATTAACTCCACCAGGACTGTTCTGCAATAGTAAAGATACAACATTTTAAACCTTTAAAGCTTACCACATTACATGCACACTTTAAACACCCTGGAACCCTCTGGGAGTAAATTACTCTAAATACGGAACACTCTGAGTAAGGAATACTTGAGTATGGAACACTGAATAAAGCACAATCAGAGTATGGAACACTCTGAGGAATGTGTAACTCCTGGCTTATGTTCCCCATTTCTTATTACAGACAGCCAGAGGAGTATGCAGAGGGAGACCTGAATGCAGCAGCGCAGCAGGATGCATGCTGAACATGCATTATCTCTTACTGTCACAAAGTTTGAAGCAATTTTACCATGCCTGCTGTGCACATGTCAGCTGTTTTTAGGTTGTGGTGAGAAGCTGTGCTTCCTGTTTCCTGCAGTTCCTGAAACACAACACAAGAGCAAGCAGAATTCTAATATCCTCTCCTACAATGCATTTCAAATGTAACTGCAAGCACGATGGATATTACCGTTGACGCAGGTTTTCCTTGGTATGATCTTTGACCTGGAAGTGGGAGGAGCATCTGAGGCCAGAGCCACAGGCTGCCGTGGAGGTGCGGCCTCGTCCATCACAGCAGATTCCGGCCCTCATAAATAAATAACACAAGACTGCAAACCCCCTGTGTGACTCTGTGGGTACCATGCTCAGGTAATGCAAACCCCCTGTGTGACTCTGTGGGTACCATGCTCAGGTAATGCAAACCCCCTGTGTGACTCTGTGGGTACCATGCTCAGGTAATGCAAACCCCCTGTGTGACTCTAGGCAGCCTGTAGTCTAGTGGCTAAGGTACATGACTGGGACCCCTGAGGTTGGTGGTTCAAGTCCCAGTCAAGCCACAGCAAGAACGCCAAGGCCCTTAACCCCACATTGCTCCCAGGGGAGATTGGCCCTTGGTTAGTCTTGGTTAATCAACTGTAAGACGCTTTGGATAAAAGATTACTAAATGTCATTACATTACTAAATGACAGTTATGTAATGACTCTGTGGGTCATACCCATGCTCTGGTAATGCAGAGACAACCTCATTACTCAGAGGTTGCAGGTTCATATCCCACATGGGTCACTGGAATACCCTTGGCAAGCCATTCAATATTAATCAATGGATTAAAATCCATTGATTATCCATCTGCATAAATGTCAGTCGAATAGATAAAGCTGTATGTGTCCATACCCCTAATCACGAAATTACACAGACAGAGGAAAGGAAATTCCCTTACCGGTGCGGTCTTTCTGTTTGAAAGGAATCCCTCTTCTCCTATGACCGAGGCGAGAATGTGTCCATCACACACACACACGCACACACACGAGGTAGTGTTAGCACAGCAGTGATAGACACTGTGAACACCCAAGCAGAGCTGCTTCTGCACAGCATGGCCTCGGTGTTCACTGTTCATTTGTTTAATCACTGTATGTGTGGCGCAGCAGTGACAGGGGCCACTCACCCGTGGTTCGGTGCTCCCGCCAGAGGCACTCTCTTGTTTTTCCCCAAAATGGAAAGTGGGGAACTCATTTCGCTCGCTTACCTTGCCAGAGACACACAGCACAGCCTGGGAATGTGTTTCCTCTAGTTAGCTGCAACACTGATGGCGTCTTTTTAAACTACCAAGCCACAATCTATCGTATAACATAATAGGAGGCTAACACAATGTTATGACAACACAATGATTCCTGAGTAAAAACTGATGAAGTTAAGTTGCATAGTTATGCATTATCGTTACATTAACCAATGTCTGCTAACTAGTATATGACCATCTTCCGTAATGTATTTCATATCGCCCAAAAGGCGAAATTAAACAAATGTAATAGCTTGGCGGACCTACTGATATAAACTTGTATACAGCTCGCCTTATAAAAAGATTCAAATCCAAACTTACTGCAGTTTTTATCTTCCTGTTTTCACACGTAGGTGCTGGCATGCCTGTTTACAGTTCGTTGCCGTTGGTTACCGGAGTCACTTCCTATTGGCTGTTGCTAAGATCACATTTTCAACGCAACTAAAACCACAAAACGCAAAATGCTGTTCCTGGTTTATGGGCAATGAATCACAAGAACTTTGTAATTTTATTTATCATGTAATGCTATGATCTTTTATAACGTGTGGTAACTGTTCTTATCCTTTAACTACAAACCAACTTTCTCTGCAAACCAAATTTCCCCAAAAAAACATGTAGGGTGACCATACTTAGGTTCCGTCATCACTTCTGTACGTTGCACAGTATGGTGTGTGTGCGTGGAAATAGACACATGTAGCCTAAGGTATCGATTAGAAAATCATGTTGGTTTACCTTGATTGGTTAATATTTTAATTGCCAATAACCATTTCAGCAACGCCTTATAATTGAATTAAATTTAACACAAGAGATGCTCTCAGCTTAATAGCTGCGCAGCGTGCGGGAATATCTCCATCACTTCTCGCTTCGTTGTGGCAGCCCATAGGCCATCTAACCGCTGCTCGTGTCATTCTTTAATTCACTTCATTTTTAAAACGACAAAATTTTCATTTCATTTTCATTTCCGCCTTACAGGCGAACGGTTAAAAACAGAAATTATGTAGGTCTGTCCAATGCGCGTTACAACACGCCCCACACGGATATGTGATAAAAACCGTGAGACGAAGCTTCTCACAACTAAACGTGGCAATTTCTCTCAAGATGAACAAATTTCTGGTCTGCGCAGTTCTAATCCTCGTGGTGGTACACTGCGTCATGAGCAAAGAAGTGAGTAAAACTTTTTTTAAGTAACAAATTGTTCATGTCATTACTTTTGCAATCATCAATGATAAATTCCAATGTTGGCTAGAAATGTCAACCATGAACCTTTATTCCTCTGTGTGTAGGATTCTGAAGTTACGTCACCAACCTTACAAAGCCCTTCAAAATCAAATCAAATCATCCAGGTAGGCTCATTTAACATACGTGTAAAATTGCCTATTGAAAAGAATATTAATATTGCAGAATACCGGTCCTTACACAATTAGAGAAAACTTTATCCTATCTCTTCCAATTTACATTTGTTTATAGTATCTCAAAATACTGACATACATTTCATAAATGTTATATGCATAGATTTTTGTGCAGATTTGTAGTTGATTAATTCACTGTTTAATAGCCTATTATTTTAATGCAACCTACCCTATAGCCTATATAACATGTGTAATTATTTTGTAGTTTTTACAAAAGCCCCCAATAAATCTTCCAAGACAGATTTATGGGACCCTGTACAATGGACGAGGGTCACTTGTGGTTTGATTCTTTGCTGATCTAAATTCTAAAATTATGTTTACCACAACTATGTTTACCTGAGGGGGAAGCACGATGCGTTACATAGAGTCGGGTAAATACGCAACATTTCAGACTGAATCGATGTATTCCACAAACTGTATATGCGATTAGGTATTACGTGTCTTGTGTAAAGTGAAATAGCGTGTCTGTCTCAACTCTCACTGCTTTTTGATAGGCTTCTGCTCCGTCTGTGGCTCCGGGGTCAGTCCTGGTGCTGCTGGTGATAACGCTGGTTCCAGCCTTGATTTACAAACTAGTCTAATCTGTGCCGACCGCTGCGTCTGCGTCCTGCTCCTGTTCCAGAGCCACCGCACCAACAACACCTGTTCACCCGCTGAAAAACATTGCCTGTTAATGTGTGTAAGAGTGGCTAAAATGCTATGCTTCAATAAAGGGCACCCTGCTTCCACAGCTTTTGTGATTATTTCATCCCCATTTCACTTACTGACTTCCCTCAGGGAACATTTACCTGTAGGAAACCAGGTAATCAAAATGTACCACTTTCAATGTTCATTTCTTCTCGTTAAAAAAACGGACCGTTGGATGTCAAAGTACAGCCAATTAGTACTTTGGATGGAACTCTGACGACGTAAATATAACAAGAGACAAGTACTGTTGTGTGTCATGCATTCGTTTAAATGGGATGTTGTGGTTGGTGTCATTTTGTCACTAAATCTTCTTAACTGCAGTCCACCACTTCCCCATTAACACGAGTGTGTTATTTTGAAATAAACTATACAAATACGATATTCTCGCTATGAACGTTTTGCGAAACATCGATGTGATATTTTTCCATGAGAAGTCCACAGTCTTCAGGTTGGCTCACACAAGTCGGTGATTGACTCATTGTACCTCCACCCATATGAGGTTAATGAACCCTCATTCGTACATCACTGCATGTAGGTGCTACATTAATGCCTCAACAATTGTGGTTCAGTCGCTGTATCTGGCGAAAATGCAATGCAGTGAGAAACCTTTGGTGGCAATCAATACAGACAAGCATAACAATGGAATGCTGGCCGGGTTACCTGCTATATGCCTGTCATTACTGGCCTATGTTAACAATCATATTTTGGAACGCACAGATAGCAGCAGGAATACTGGCAGCGGATGCGCTGGAGGAGATTTTACCCTGAAGAACAGTAGATGGCGGTGCGCTCATTCTGGAGTTTCCCTCTCTTCGTCACAAAGATGGTATGGACTGATTCTGAGTTCCTCTCCAGGCCACTGGTCGTCGCTGTTTGAAAATTCAACGATGTGCGACTCGTTGGGTACAGGTTAAGAGCGAGGAAAGCGAGCTGATACTTGGAACGGTCCAGCACCTTCAGTTAGCTAGCAAAGTTATAATTATTGGGGCTAAACCTATACATCGTAAAACGTGTAGCCGTAAATCTCGTAATATTTTGATTGGTTTTAAGAAGAGCTGGAACTTTGCGAACAAAATGAGTTGTCTATGGATGGGCAACGTGAGTCTATTTTTTATAATGTTGAGCTAAGTAGCTGTGGCTAACAAGCATGTACAAACAGCTACAAGTGACAACGATAATAGAGAATAACTAGCTGTTACATAACGTATAGAGTACCGTGTTAACATAACTAGGATCATTTGTAACAGCTAAGAGCAGGAATGCGGTATTATCGCAGACCCAGTTAGTCTCATTGCCGATGGAGTGAGCTGCGAACTAAAATATCCTTAAATATCATTGTAGGTAACGTTAGCCATGTAGGTAAATTGGATTACGGGTTTATTGGAGTTACCCTACATATTGTGGGACATTCGTAGTGGAGCTTGTTTGTTCGGAGAGATGTTGTGAATGTATTTGCTAGCTTCTGAAAGATGACCACATAAGTTTGATCCACGGCAGACAAGTGAGTGCCGAGGCATGCCCGGCTCGCTAGCTGCGCGGTAATTAGCTTGATACTGTAATACCGACCAAGCCTTGGGAAGTTTTTTTTGTGACATTCTTCGGAACCGTTTAGTATTTAACGTTAATTGGGGTTATTGCTTTAACCTGATATATTTTACTTGATTGAAGAATTGACATCTGGGCTATGAGGAAACACAGTTTACGGATTATATGTGCGACTGAGTGAATATGAGCTATATTCCATGTTTATTCGATGTCAGAGAGCACATAAATTGTATGTTTGTGTAATTGAGCGACTATAAACATCCTTTGGTCATTATTGTTGAACACACCATTAAAGTATTTGTAAAATTCCAGTTGAGTCCTCATGAACCAGTATAATTTTGGCAGCATAGATGTCTCTGTTACTGGACCATCATCCTGCTGTACAGCTAAGAGCACTTGGATGACCCTAAAAGAGTGTTTTTTTGCTGTTATTGGATGTTGTGTTTGCACTGAGCTTGTGTGTGCAGTGATGAGCAGCTTGCTGTGTGTGAAGCACTGCGGTGTGACCTCCTGTTCATTTCCTGTGTCACTTCCTGCTTCCTGCCAGCTGGAACCCTATATGGATGAGAAGTTCATCTCTCGTGCCTTCGCCACCATGGGGGAGCTGGTGGTGGGAGTGAGGATCATCCGCAATAAGATGACGTGGTGAGAACTGCCTCTGCCATCTGTGTGTGCGCGTGCATGCGTCTGCAAGCACATGTGTGTGCATAAAGCTCTGTTTGTGCTTGTCACCCTGCAGGGGAGCAGCGGGGTACTGCTTTGTGGAGTTGGCAGATGAGGCGACGGCTGAAAGGTGTCTCCGTAAGATCAATGGGAAGCCCCTCCCAGGAGCCACGCCGGTATCACACTCTGACCTTCAACCCTTCATGCTGTGACATTAATTAACCCATGACCTTTAATGACTCACACTGTGAACTGCTTTCACCTTTGACCTTTAGCCCCGTATCCCGCCCTCATCATGTTAGTAATTGGACTCATTTGAGTAACGGACTCATGTTTGTGTGTCCAGTCTAATTACTGCTTCCTTCTGTCTGCAGCCAAAGAGGTTTAAGCTGAACCGGGCCACATATGGGAGACAAGGAGATAACCGGTACAAACACTGTTTGTCATTCATCTCCACTGCATGTCCAGAGTGTTGTGCATGTTGCATCATCTTTGAGCTGTTACTGAGAATGTGCTGCTGTGCCAGACCACTGCAGATCCATAGCCTGCAGAGTGTGATGTCATCACTCCTCCCCTTCCTTGACCTCACTGTTCTTCCGTGTCCCAAAAGTGCACTATGTACTCCACACTATCGTTTATACACTGTGTATTATTCTAGAAAGTGCATGCTTCCATTAGTTAGTGTACGAGTGAACACACTTGATGACATTTTGCTATCTGAAAATCTCCTGCAACCAAAAATTTCATACAAAATGGCGGACACAGAATCATCACCATCAACAATGGTGACGATTCTGTGTCCGCCATTTTGTATGAAATTTTTGGTTGCAGGAGATGCCTCCCTTATTGTTTCGCATTGCATTCTGGGACAATAGTGTCCATGCAAACCACACTGTGGATCACCGCCTTTGTTAGTAGGTATACTTGTTCTATCTAGTGCATAGTGTGTGAATTCAAAATTAACCACGCTATGTACTACACACTCAAAAAATGGATAGAAATAGGGCGTAGTGCTCTTTTGGGACACAGCACTTGTTTCAGTACTACCATCTCTGGGGGGTGCATGGTGTTGCAGCAACATCACAGCAGGCGCTATAGCAACAGCTCACCAACTCTACAGCAGCCTCAGCTCAGTGCACCCTGATAGGCTGAGCTGTATGTTTACACTCTGTGATTGGCTGAACTGTGTATTTACGTTCTGTGATTGGCTGAGCTGTATGTGTGCTCTGTGATTCGGGTGAGCTGTGTGCGCACCCTGTGGTATGCTAATCTGTGTGTGTATCCTGGCTCCAGGAACAGGGGGGGCCCTTCAGATGGACGCTACTCACAGCCATACCCCTATAACCACAACCAGTACTACCAGCAGTACCCCAACTACTACTCAGGCTGGGGATATGACCACAACTCCAGCTATGGCTACAACTACAACCAATACGACTACAGCACACAGGTGAGCTCGGGTCAGACAGCTCATCTAGGCAGGCTGAGGGGCAGAAGATGAGTACGTACTCTTAACATTTCCAGGAACATGTGAATGTGAGTGGCTGACAGGTCCTTTCTCCACAGACTTATGAAGAGGCTGAAGATGACGGGCTGGAGGGTGAGTCTGGCCTGCAGCCCTCTCCCAATACCTTGCCCATAAACAACAGCTCAGTGTGGTGTGTGTATCGTCTGCGCAGCTGAGTGTGGTGTTTGTACAGTCTGCGCAGCTCAGTGTGGCGTGTATACAGTCTAAGCAGCTCAGTGTGGTGTGTGTATCGTCTGCGCAGCTTCGTATGGTGTTTGTGTGGAGTCTGCGCAACTCATTTTGGTCTCCCCTGCACAGAGCCCGGCACACAGCTGGACGTGACGGAGGCAAACAGGCAGTTCATGGAGGAAAGCGAGGAGCTGTACGATGCCCTGATAGACTGCCATTGGCCGGCCCGAGACTCCACCCACCTCCCCATCTCTCTTTAGCCTGCCTCCTCACAGGTCACATGACTGTTGAGACCCATCCTGGCTTTTCTGTATGGGACTGCTGTTGTGAGAGATTAAAGGTTAAAGTTGATGGGTAATTTTGAGCCAGGCAGGCTGGGGGAATCTGCCTCTCTCTTTGCAGGGGTGTGCATGCTGTTCAGAGTGGGGGGGGCGCCTGCCCAAATCAGTCATTAGCATCCTAAGCCCCACCTCTGACTACAAACCAGCAGCATTTAAACCATCCTGAAGCTCACTGCAGAAAGCTGGAGGAGGGAGTGGCGCTGTGGCCTTTTTACATCCCTGCCCCATCATCACTGTGTGAAACAGCAGCTGATCTGTGTGCTGGTGCAGACAGGCGGTCAGTGTCGCTCACTGTATGGAGGTGTGCAGTTCAAAGGCCATGCCTGTTTGCTCAGGGCCCGCAATCGTCATGACCAGTAGGTTCATACTGAAGGTTCATGTTTCATAGGGGGACTGAATGAACACACTGAGGTGTGTGATAATGGACTGTTTTCTGCATGCAGTGAACTTTATCAGTGTTTAACAAGGAGGCCCAGCTAACCACATTGTTTCCATTACATGCTGTATTGGGTTTGGTTGTGTATGGGGTTTGAAGTCTCACTCAGGATCCATGTTCATGTTAAACACATGCCAACATTACATGAAGAATGCATGTCCACCAGACCACAAATCACACCATAACAGTTCCTCAGTTACTGCAACAGTTTCAGAATACCCTTCATGTATATGTCCATGTGATTGCTATAAGAATAAAGGCATATATTTCTCTTTTGATGGAAAGGATTATGTTTCATTTCCTCCCTTTCCTTCTATTTTGGAATGCACAGTATGTATTGACTGGTACCATCTACTGCTCCATCTTAACACAGGATGCAGCAGTGAGCACACAGACTGGACCACATGCTAACCGATCATGTTCAGTGGTGAGCAGGCAGACCAGATCACACGCACACAGATCATGCATAGCGGTGAGCAGGCAGACCAGATCACACGCTCACAGATTGTGCACAGTTCTAAGCATGCACACACAGGGATCCCTCATAAGCAGCACTGAGTCAACTGCATCACAGATACACACACCACCTTCAAGCACAGCAGTCAGCATGCAGACTGGACGTTCATTTGTACTGCAGTACAAACACTGAAATGTGGAACACTACAAATGTCATATGGAACTTTAGCAAACCCTGGGCTGTGCCTGCAAGGTCCTTAGCACATAACCCTGGGCTGTGCCTGCAGTGAGTGAGCTTTAGCACATAACCCTGGGCTGTGCTGCAGTGAGTGAGCTTTAGCACATAACCCTGGCCTGTGCCTGCAGTCAGTGAGCTTTAGCACATAACCCTGGGCTGTGCTGCAGTGAGTGAGCTTTAGCACATAACCCTGGGCTGTGCCTGCAGTGAGTGAGCTTTAGCACATAACCCTGGGCTGTGCCTGCTGCAGTGAGTGAGCTTTAGCACATAACCCTGGGCTGTGCCTGGGCTGTGAGCTTTGCACATAACCCTGGGCTGACCTGCAGTGAGTGAGCTTTAGCACATAACCCTGGGCTGTGCTGCTGTGAGTGAGCTTTAGCACATAACCCTGGGCTGGGCAGTGAGTGAGCTTTAGCACATAACCCTGGGCTGTAACCCTGGGCAGTGAGTGAGCTTTAGCACATAACCCTGGGCTGTGCCTGAGCTTTAGTGACCCTGGGCTGTGCCTGAGCTTTAGCACATAACCCTGGGCTGTGCCTGCACATAAGTGAGTGAGCTTTAGCACATAACCCTGGGCTGTGCTGCAGTGAGTGAGCTTTAGCACATAACCCTGGGCTGTGCCTGCAGCGAGTGAGCTTTAGCACATAACCCTGGGCTGTGCCTGCAGTGAGTGAGCTTTAGCACATAACCCTGGGCTGTGCCTGCAGTGAGTGAGCTTTAGCACATAACCCTGGGCTGTGCCTGTGAGTGAGCTTTAGCACATAACCCTGGGCTGTGCCTGCTGTGAGTGAGCTTTAGCACATAACCCTGGGCTGTGCTGCAGTGAGTGAGCTTTAGCATAACCCTGGGCTGGATGTGTGTGAGCAGAATGCAGCAGGAATGTGCTGTGACCATGAGGTAGCGGATCATTCCAGAAAAGCAGTGTGGGGGTGTGAGCTTTACACTAACCCTGGGGCCTGGGAGCTTTAGGGCCTGGGAGTGAGCTTTACATAACCCTGGGGGCCTGCTGTTGAGCCTTGACTGCAGCTGGAGGGCCCAGCAGAATGCAGCCCGTGACCATGATGTGAGCAGCAGTGGGGGGTACTCCCGGCTGGGAGGGGGGCTCCTTAATGGGCATTGACAGCATGGGGATCATGGGACTGCTGTGCTGTGTGTGTGTGTGTGTGTGTGTGTGTTAGTGAGAGAGGGAGAGAGTCTGTATTTATGTTTCACTTAGACATTCACCTCTCATTCATAAGCTAAAAAGTCTGTATCTGGAGCAGAAGAGGCCTGACTGGCCAGTGACATCATCTCACAGAATAAGCAGTATATACCCTGCACTTTCCCTTTAGAAATCACATCCTCTATACATGCAGCTGATCAAAGGAAATGTAATTTCTTAAGTGTCTCACCAACTCAGTATAGTTAAAATACAGTCAGTGGGCATTGCTAGAGTGATGAGAAGTTATAAATGGATACACTGAGGTAGATTTCAGACTTTAAATATTGCGGCTGTAAAATTTCAAGCAAGCTCAAAATTAAGAGGGACAAAATTGCCGTATATTAAAAGTCATAACACTTGCGATTTTATGTGTATATGATTAACATTATTGACTAAATCTACATACCGTGACAGTTGAAATATACAATAAGACGTCTGGTTCTTTGCATGTACCAATGTACTTTGAGTGGCGCAAGAAAATGCAAACTTGTACAGCGATTTAGATGAATCAGGATATTGGAGAGACGGTGCGTCGGTATATCACCTTTGCGCAGCACAACGCCCTCAGTACAAACGTAAGTGACGTATTTGTGAGTGGTGGGGTCGGGCCGGTGACGAAACGTCTGTCGGTTTGGAGAAACGGAAGCGTCGACACAGACAGAATCGAGTTTCTGGCTAACACAAGTAAGGCTTTGTCTATAAAGTACGACACTAACACTCTTGATATATGTCATGACGTATTTTTAGATTTTATTTTAACCTCTTGTCACTACGTCGTTAGGTTGGCACTAACTGGATAGCAACGGTTTAAGGAAAAACCGAGGATGACACATCACACCGGCTAACTGTCAGCTACTGTTAGCTACCTTATCATATGACCGTGGTGTAGCTAACTAGCGCTACGTGTGTCCAGATTAGCTGCTGTTACAAAATATTTCAAAATCAGTCAAATTTCATTCTGACTGTTTTTTTTTCTAGTGCTGCACGGTGGTTAATACGCGTGAAAGTGTCGATAAACGTTATTTCGGTTGAATTAGCTGTCTTAATGAAATAAAATCATATGGACGTCCGCTTCCTAAGTATCGATAATGTCTGTGATGATTTTGGGGTGGGGGTAACAGTAGCTAAGGCACACGCATGTAGCGTGATTGTTTACGTTAGTTATCGGTAACTATCTAGCTAGCTAGCTCGTTAGCAAGGGTAGCTGAAAATGAACATGGATAGCTAGCTGTTTCAGCAGGCATATCGATAGCTATCTAAATTCTAGCTCTAGTGATGACGATTTCTTTTTAGGTTATTGTCAAACATTTTCGGCTAGGCAGCAATATGATGTAATGTACATTCGTGAGATCCGGTAGCCCGTGGTTCTCGTAAGTGAATGTAACATATCGATAGCTTCGCCGTTTCCATTAAGCTAACATTATCTATGCTAGGATACCTAGTTTCTTGTCAGTTTGTTCAGTGTGGTGTTGACTTGGTGCAATTAGGGGTAGTTTAGTCGTTTGTTATGGAACTTTTGGTGTCAATTAAACCTTTACATGGATCTGTAGTCCTTGGTGGCTATCGGTTTCTTCGTCCGGAGGCATTAGACCGACAACTATTCTGACTGAATTCATAAAATTAATAGAGGCAGCTAGCTAGCCCATATAAACGAGTCATTCAAGGCCCGAGATAGCGTCTCATTTGCCAAATAGTGTGCCTTTGGAAATGGTGGATACGCGCAAGCGCTTTGGAGAATAATCGTTTCCTGCAAGATTGTGGTTTCTTGTAAACAACTACAATGTCTCTGCGTTGTGACTAATGGAAATAAGCTGTGCTGTGCTGACGCTGGCTCATTTTACATCATTTACTGTGGAATGATGTAGTCATGCAGTTACCTGCAGTCACAAAATAACGGTTTCCTAGAATTCCTTTCTCAATTAGCTTGACTGTGTTTCATAGCGGGGGTGTGGCGAGGTGCCCTGTGTGCTTCCTTGAAGATGGTGTTAAAGGAAATGAAACCAAGTCTGTGGTAGAAACAGATGTATAAATAGAATTTATTTTTCTGTCTGTCGCACAGTCGAAATGAGTGTCCCTCTATATAAATATTGTTTACTTTTATACAGATGTGCCATGTACAGCTTCCGTAGCGAAGAAAGAAATCAAGTTAGCTTGATAACAATTTTTGATATCTTTACGGGGGAAGCGGAGCAGTCTGACCGCTTTGTGTTCATTTGTATCCATGAGTGACAGTGAAATCGATGCTGGTTTTTCAACAGAGAGCACATTCGTGTGATTGTTTTAAACAAGGCAGGGGCTGGCAGCTAATCTGATTCCACCCGTTATGGGGTCGGGAAGTCTCTCGCCCCCTCAGTAGTGCGGAGCAGGCACTTGTTCAAAGTCTGTAGTTACGTCCAGCAGCAGTACAGAAGTGGTATAGTGGGTACTCTGCTGTGGCTGTGATGGGTTTGCTCTTTAGTCTGGGATGGTGCAGACATTTCCTGCGCCATTAATTGTGTTTTAATGTGAAGTTGTGTTGTTATCAAAGTGCAGGTATCACTACTGTTTCTGCCTGGAATAGCGGCGTTATTCTGGTATCTGTTTGAGGCAGAGCTCCCTTCTCAGCCATGGTATGTACAGGTGCTGATGCGGGGAGGCAGACGCAGTTTCTGGCCTGGCTGGGAATGCAGACTCTGCTGATCTTTGGACCACAGCTCCTGCTAAGTCTCTCTGCTAAGCCTCGCCCGGCCATGTGTACCCATGTTTCTGAGGTCCCTTGGTTCTGTGTTAGAGTGGAGGCCGAGGCGTTGAGGCAGGCAGGCCTGCAGGCAGTGGCTCCTGTGCAGCTGGCCTTGATGGTGCAGCAGTCTGCGCTGTGCTTCCAGTTCTCTACTGCATAACCACAACTGCAGGAACACTCAACACACAGGTTTCATTTTATGTATGTGTCTCTCTGCCTACAGGAGAAGCATAACCAGCTGTGCCCACCTACAAGCCCCATCCCCTCCTTAGACCTCCATTTGCGGTTGGTGTGTGGAGAGTGACTGACAGTAGCCATGTCCTATGGGAAGCAGCAGCCTCGGGACTTCAATAGCCTCATCCAAACATGCAGCTCCAATATTCAGAGGATCACCCAGAACAGTGAGTACCATCCTGGGATAATCACACAAACACAAACACAACTAGCACCAGGGCTGGGATAATCACACACACAGGGAC
>CM040750.1:38936885-38951885 GCA_022829145.1 Albula goreensis
CCAGATCTTTAAGGACCTGGCAGTGATGATCCACGACCAGGGGGAGATGATCGGTGAGTCTGTTCGCTCTTCAGTGCACTGTTTCTGCCAGCAGGGCTGCTCGCTCTTTATTGCGCTGTTCCTGCCAGCAGGGCTGTTCGCTCTTTAATGTGCTGTTCCTGCCAGCAAGGCTGTTCGCTCTTTAATGTGCTGTTGCTGCCAGAAGAGCTGTTTGCTCTTCAATGTGCTGTTCCTGCCAGCAGGGCCTGTTCGCTCTTCGATGTGCTGTTCCTGCCAGCAGGGCCTGTTCGCTCTTCGATGTGCTGTTCCTGCCAGCAGGGCTATTCGCTCTTTGATGTGCTGTTCCTGCCAGTAGAGCTGTTCACTCTTTAATGTGCTGCTCCTGCCAGCAGGGCCTGTGTTAGAGTGGGCTCTCTCAGCCTGTAAAATGTATAACTGCCCCCTAAGGCATAACTGTGTGAGACTGGGCTCTTAGCGCACAGTAAAATGAAAACCAGGTAGACTGTGAGTGAAGAATGATTTTAGAATGAAGAGAATGATTTTAGACTGAGTTATGTTGCCATTCCTTATCATAACCTGTGTGTAAGACAGATACTGTACAAATAAAAACATAAACTATGTGTAAAATGCAAACAAAATGGGGCTTGACGTTATTGCTTGTCTGGGACATGTGAACTGCTTGGTTGGACTAAGGAATGCTCTATCAAATCAGCGAGTTGTGGTCCTGCTTGTGTCAGATTTGCGAAATAAAACAGAAGGTACAGGAGCATGTTTTGGTTTGGTTAACTGTGCTTTTTAAAAATCATGGTATACACAGTTATTGCAAAAATGGAAAATCACCATGCTGTCATTACCACAGTTGTTTATTTTTGAAATAAACTTCTGAATATCAAGAGAACTTCTAAAATCATTTATCGTCCCATCCCTAAGGCTCACAGATAGCAGAGAATAATGTTATGTCTGTTCTCTAAATTACAGATAGCATGGAGGTTAAAATGATGTTTCTGCTCTCTAACTCACAGATATCATAGAGGCTATCATGGTTTTCTCTAATTTACAGATAGCATAGAGGCTAACATGGTGTCTCTGTTCTATAGCTCACAGATAGCATACAGGCTAACATGGTGTCCGTTCTATAACTCACAGATAGTATAGAGGCTATCTCTCTCATGGTGTCTGCCATTTTACTTACAGGTAGCATAGAGGCTAACATGGTGTCTCTGTTCTGTAACTCACAGATAGCATAGAGGCTAATGTGGAGAGCGCAGAGGTGCACGTGGAGCGGGGGACAGAGCAGTTGCAAAGGGCTGCCTACTATCAGGTAAGAGGAGCTGAACATTAAGAGCACACACCCTTAATGCCTCTGGAACAGAACACTGTGTCCACTTTCTGTTTGCACCTGTGCCCCACCTGGGCTCTGCTCACCTGTGTCTCACTTCTGTTCCACCTGTGCTCTACTCCGTGCAGAAGAAGTCCCGTAAGAAGATGTGCATCCTCGCGTTGGTGTTGTCGCTTGTGGTCACTATCCTGGGGATCATTATCTGGCAGGCCACCAAATGAGGAGCCATCTCTCAAAGATCCCAGGGATTCATCTTTGAAAACCTGGGGGACACAATCTGGCAAGCCACCTAAGGAAGACAGTCTTTCAATGTCCATCTTTTATTTCTTTCAGTCAGGGATTTGAGTGTGTGTGGGGGGGGGGGGCACTGTCCAGTCCTGCAGACTCACATCCCTCCCTCCCAGGCTAGCCTTATCCTTCTCCTGAGGTGTGCTATAGTAACAACCCAATGACGGGGAGGGGCACCTGGACATTTGGACTGTAATTAATGCAAAATCACGCCTTCAGTGAATTTGTGTGTCATGTACTGCGCTAACACTAAACCCAAACTTTTGCATTTTGAAGAGCCAATCATTATTCCCATTGTAAGCATTGTAATTATGGTGCAGGTGTGTGTAGGATTTCATGTAAATTTACATAAACTGTAAATAAATGCCGCTGTAGTGGTATAGTTAGGATTTTGGGTTAGATTTTCTGCTGAATGTTTCACTCCTGTGAGTGGAGGCTGTTGGTGCCTCTCCTCCCGCACGTTCTAAAGCATCTCCGCTCACACGGCTCTTCATGGCCTCGGTATGATAACAGCGTCAGGCTGTGCAGTAACAGTGTTTCATTCCCACTTTCCTTCACCGCTGAGATCGGGGGGTGAGTGCATCACTACGGGGAAGGTTCATTTCATTTCACTGGTTTAGCTGTACATGTGCTGTTTAGCTCAATTGTTTATTATTATTACTGTTATTATTATTATTGTTATGAAAGCACCCATGATTGATGCTGAAAATGACTAAGTCTTAAAAAAAAAAGTCTGTTAAATTTAGGATTTAAACACAACCATGTCTCAAAGATCTTTGAGTAATTGTCAGATTTTTAATGTAAATATGCATATAATTTCTATTAGACTATTAAAGTGAAAATATCTTAAATGATTTTGTTTTCTTCAGTCTTTGAGAAGAATTGAACTTTGATTACAGGAGGCCACACCTTTAGCTGGGGTTAGTGTAGGGTCAGTGCTCTGGTCTCTCCTGAGCTGGGGTTAGTGTAGGGTCAGTGCTCTGGTCTCTCCTGAGCTGGGGTTAGTGTAGGGTCAGTGCTCTGGTCTCTCCTGAGCTGGGGTTAGTGTAGGGTCAGTGCTCTGGTCTCTCCTGGGGTTAGTGTAGGGTCAGTGCTCTGGTCTCTCCTGAGCTGGGGTTAGTGTAGGGTCAGTGTTTTGGTCTCTCCTGAGCTGGGGTTAGTGTAGGGTCAGTGCTCTGGTCTCTCCTGGGGTTAGTGTAGGGTCAGTGCTCTGGTCTCTCCTGAGCTGGGGTTAGTGTAGGGTCAGTGCTCTGGTCTCTCCTGAGCTGGGGTTAGTGTAGGGTCCGTGCTCTGGTCTCTCCTGAGCTGGGGTTACTGTAGTGTCCGTGCTCATTAGTACACTCTGCTGGTGTGGCTGAGGGGGTTGGGACCATCCCCTGGAGGTGCAGTAGGAGTGTGATAAGGCCCTGTGGCATTTGGGGCAGAGGAGGTTGTGTAAGGGTGGAAGGCATCAGGCTGTTGTAGGGTTTCCATCTTGCTCTCATCACAGATTTGAAGGCAGTGCAAAAAACGCCCAGCAGGGGGCAGTGCCACTCAGACTGTGAGCTGAATCTGAGCTTCTGTGCTGTACTAGCAGAGGGTGAGGCAAAAAGCCCCTTACAGCAGATAGCATCACTCTGCTGTCCAGCTGAAAACACACAAGATTACACAGAAAATAATTGGTTATTTGTGTGTCTGTCTGGTTCTGATCCAGGTTCTTAGCTTTTTAGTTTGTACAAGAAGAGTGCAAAGTTGTGTGCAGTGAAGTCTGGGAACCCAGAGACCTTAACACAATTACCTTCCTGTCTCAGAACAGCTCTAACTGGCACACTGATCTCCATACTGGGAACAGCTATTACTGTAGCACTGATCTCCACACTGGGAACAGCTTTTACTGTCGCACTAATCTCCACACTGGGAACAGCTCTTACTGTAGCACTGATCTCCATACTGGGAACAGCTCTTACTGTAGCACTGATCTCGACACAGAGAACAGCTCTTACTGTCGCACTGATCTCCATACTGGGAACAGCTCTTACTGTAGCACTGATCTCCATACTGGGAACAGCTCTTACTGCAGCACTGATCTCCACACTGGGAACAGCTCTTACTGCAGCACTGATCTCCACACTGGGAACAGCTCTTACTGTAGCACTGATCTCCACACTGGGAACAGCTCTTACTGCAGCACTGATCTCCACACTGGGAACAGCTCTTACTGCAGCACTGATCTCCACACAGAGAACAGCTCTTATTGTAGCACTGATCTGCACACTGGGAACAGCTCTTACTGTAGCACTGATCTCCACACTGGGAACAGCTCTTATTGTAGCACTGATCTCCACACTGGGAACAGCTATTACTGTAGCACTGATCTCCATACTGGGAACAGCTATTACTGTAGCACTGATCTCCATACTGGGAACATCTCTTATTGTAGCACTGATCTCCACACAGAGAACAGCTCTTACTGTAGCACTGATCTCCACACTGGGAATAGCTCTTACTGAAGCACTGACCTCCACACTGGGAACAGCTCTTACTGTGGCACTGATCTCCACACTGGGAACATCTCTTATTGTAGCACTGATCCCTACACTGGGAACAGCTCTTACTGTAGCTGAGAATGTGTGTGTGAGAATGTGTGTGTGTGTGTGTGTGTGCGCACAAAGTTAAGTGTGGTAGAATGTATGTAAGGTGTATGTAGTGTTAAGCATGTGTATTTTTGTGTGATGTGTGTGAGGGGTTTTTGGTTTTGAGCGGAGTGTGTATTTTTAAGTGAATGTAATGTGTGCTGAATGTGTCTGGAAATACATGTGGAGTTTGTTTTAATGTGTTTGGAGTGTTCAGCATTTGATTAGAATGTGCTTGTGTGTGTTTCTGAGTTTGTGTGCGTGAGTGTATAGTAGGCTGCACATAGCTGGCCACACAAGGGCAGCTTGTAAATCTGTCTTATTTTTTAAGCTTTTCCCACAAACCTCTGGCTGACACCGATCCTGTCAGCAGTGCTATGTGACCATGTGACAATGTTATCCGCCAGTCCTGTGTCAGCACTTTTCCACAACCACGCCTCCAAGGACAGCAACCCTGTGTGTATGTGTGGGTGTGTGTACTCTTCCCAACTGCGTTGTACAACCTCAGGGTAGAGCACTGGGCCACTAGGGGGCGCTCTGTGATGGCTCAGCCACATAAGTACACTGATGATTCATTGTGCAGAGTGTGGTCTCTCCACATGTGGTTAGCAAAACAAAAGAAAAAAATGTTCACATTGAAAAATACCAATGGTATCGATATATCCACATTTACACTAGAACACCCACTCTGCGGCAGTGGCTTGCACAGGTGTTGCAGGGACATGTGAGGCTCTCCCCCAAAGGCAGTGACCCCCCTCTGCATCCTGTTTGTCCCTCCCTCCAGGGTCTACCAAATCCTAAACCTGACCCTAACCCTCAACCACTCAAATCCTGACCCTAACCCTCAACCACTCAAATCCTAACCCTGACCCAACCCTCAACCACTCAAATCCTGACCCTAACCCTCAACCACTCAAATCCTAACCCTGACCCAACCCTCAACCACTCAAATCCTGACCCTAACCCTCACCCTCTCAAATCCTGACCCTAACCCTCAACCACTCAAATCCTGACCCTAACCCTCACCCTCTCAAATCCTGACCCTAACCCTCAGCCACTCAAATCCAAACATTTTATTTCATTTTCCTGTTTGTGGTGATACAGTCCCACTGGCGCAGTGTGTTGTCTGTGCCACCCCAGTCAGGCAGCTCTGTCTGTGTGGGGTATACGTGCCAGCTGGACTGCCAGCACCCCAACTTTTATTAACATACAGGACCAATAAACACTACAACTGGGGTAAAAAAAAAAACAAATCTCACCTGCACGTTTTGTGGACAAATAACCAGAATAAAGTTTACCAGAAGTGAAATGTGGTGATGTTGTGTTTTAGCTTTTAAAATGTGTCCTCCAGGTAGCTAACACTATCCTGTGTTAAAGAGGTTATATGCAGGGCTCGAGTTGAGGGGGGATGCGGGGGATGCCATCCTCCTTGGAAAAAATCTTCACCACAACCATCCCCTTGTGAAATTGTCTTCTCCCTTCCCATCCATTTTGCTTTAATGGACTTATCTATGCTATTTATCGCCTGATTGTGAAAAGACGAAACTTCAGCGATATTTAAATGTTAATCTTTCATTATTTGCGCTCCAGTTTGTGTTGTTTTGTATCCTCTGTGCCTTTGTGGCTTTTATTGCTTATTTGATTTGAGTAGGCAAATGCATGCTTCTCATTGGCTAATGCAACTTCACCATGAGTTTTGCTTTGTACGGGAATTGCAGATGCTACAGGTTAAAATGGCTGAGATACCAGTTCAGCAGGACCTTAGAAGTTTCGTTGTAAAGATGAAGAAAACAAAAGGTGAGATGATAACCAGTCTCATGTATTATTATTACATAATATGTCCCTTATGTAACAAATCTTTGGCAACAGCTCAGCCAGCCAATGTTTAATTTTGAATGGCATACATCCGTCCTCATGAAACAAGGAATTTGCTCATTCATTAGTCTTCTCATTGGCAAAAATGTTCCTAAAACTTTTAATAAATTTTGTTGCCGTTTTTCTTGCCAATGGAGAGAAAACTAGCAGGATTTTTTTTTCTTGTTCTATGGTATCTCCGCACAAACAGTCTTCTGGGATAGCGCAGTGTCCAATACTTCCACACTGCAAAATTTTACCAGAAGCAGTAGGCCATCTGGTTAATCTTTGTGTATTGCTCCATTCGTTAAGAGAATTTGGACACACTACTTACTACGCATACTAATTTTAGCCTGCTGTGTAGGGTTTAGTAAGGCCAATTGGACAAAGGTTAAGTGTGTGCAGACCGAGCGTGTGCAGACTGAGTGCGTGCAGACTGAGCGCTTGCAGACTAAGTGCATGCAGAGTGAAAGGTCTTCCAGCATGCTCTGAGCTCTCTATCTGGTTCAGCCGAGGACACAGTAGCTTTTACTGGGGTCAATACTGCCACACCTGCGCCCCCCCCGAAACTCATCAGCCTATCAGAGCCCTGTGCCATGTTGCTCTGCTCTTTGCCAGAAACCCATCATTTCATAACTGCTAATTATGCCAGGGCAAGCTGCGCCCGTCTGCCACGGGCCTGCCCTCTCTGACCCTGCTGCTAGCAAGGCCCCTCCCGCTTCCACACCTCAGACGAGAAGAACCAACGGACATTACCCTGACTAAAAGAGAAGGACCAACGGACATTAGCCTGACTTAAAAGAGAAGGACAAACACACATTACCCTGACTTAAAAGAGAAAGACAAACGGACATTACCCTAAATTATGACATCTCCTGCTCTCCCGCCCTCCTGCTCCCCCACCCTCCTGCTCTCCCACCCTCCTGCTCCTGCTCTCGGGCATGAAGCTCAGAGTTATGGCAGTGTGTAGCTGCATTCTGTCCAGGAACAGCCTGGATTGCATAAGAGCTGTGGACCTGCAGCTGCTGTGTCTGTAAGGCACACACTCTTCACATGTACAGGACAAATTGCTGTTTAGTGAGGTGAGGTGAAGCAAGACAAACCCATCATTCTTTCCAACAAATTGCATTGAATACCTGTAGCTGAATACCTCTGCTAAATATGGGGCTTTATCTGTGCTGTACAGATGGGCATGGCAGTGGCTAATGCTGGTACATTTTTATCTGGTGATTTCTCTGTTCCTGGCATGGGGAAGAAGATAGCGACCAATGATATGCCTTCTCCTGGACCTGAAAATAGATGGAGGGGGGTATTGGGCCAGGGGGCGTGTAATGACTGACACAGCTGTGTTTGTATTTGTGCTCTGGAATGCTGAAGGTGAGGGTGAGGGGGCTGGCTGGATGTTTGCCCCCCTCCTCTCTTGGTTGCGTGGTTTGTGGGCACAAAGATCCGGATGCAGACAGGAATGCACTGGCTCGTTATGGGAGAGATTAGGCTGCTATTTTGAGCAGAAATGCAGAAGCAGACATGATGCTGTATCTTGGGGGCAGAGGAGCTGTTCTTTCCTCCCCCCCCACCCAAAAATAATTCTCCTGATTTTCACATCATATTTGCAATGTGCAGTCATCAGTCATAACTGCAGTGTGTGCTGGTGTGTGCTGGTGTTTGCTCATTAACAGAAAAGCACACAATTGTGCACATTAGCACACGCTAGTATATCCCCAGTATTCATGTGTCATTTTGAACAGAGATGGAGCCAAGGTCACACTGTTTTCAATCAGGTGAACTGGAGGATAACTGTGTTCCACTTATGTACGTGTGTTTCAGACTAATCCCTCATGTGTGAATGTGAGTGTGTGTGTGTGAGAGAAAGAATGAGTGTGTGTGTTTGTATGTGTGTGTGTGAGAGAAAGAATGAGTGTGTGTGTTTGTATGTGTGTGTGTGTGTGCGAGAGCATGTATGTGGAGCATGAGTGTGTGTTTATGTGTGAGTGGGGTGTGTGTTTTGAGTGTTTGTGAGTATGGTGAGCATATGAGTGTGAGTGTGTGTAAGAGTCTGTGAGTGTCTGTGTGTGTGTGTGTGTGTGCGTAGTAGCGTGTATGTGGAGCATTAACTTGTGTGTGTGTATGCGTGAGTGGGGTGTGTGCTTTAAGTGTCTGTGAGTATGTTGAGCGTTTGTGAGTATGTTGAGCATATGTGTGTGTGTGCGCACGTGAGTGAGAGTGTGTGCTTAGCGTGGGACTCCACCCTTAACTCCGTCCATTACAGCAGGTAGTAGGTATGTGAGCAGCCGCACCCTGCTGCAGGGTCCACTGTGAGGATCAGGTTATGGCAGGAGCCCCCGAGCTGCCAGGCCAGCCAGCACATTAATCTCACATTATCTGCTGACTGGGGGGGGTGATGACGATTGTGCTTGGTTGTGTTTGTGTCTCATGTCTGTGTTGTGTTTTGGCATATTTGGGTGTGTTTGGATATGTCAGAATGTGTTCAGTATTTCAGACTGAACAGTGCAGTTGGGTTATGGGGTGTGGTTTTGTGTAAGGTGTACGTCTGGTTATGAGGGGGAGGTCTGGTTGTGCGGTATGGTTTTGCTGGGGTGTAATTTGGTTGTGAAGCGTAGTTTGGCTTTAATATGTAGTAAACTTGTAAGGTGTAATTTTATTGTGATGTGTTTGTTTCTTTGTGAAGGTGTATTTTGTGTGTTCTGTATGGAGCATTTTACATCTGTGTTCTCATCCTGCTGTGACCCTGAGCTCTCTCCCCTTACCCAGTGCAGTGCTCAGCTAGCAGAACCGTCACGCTTTGGAAATGATGATGTAAGATGGTGGCACAGCCCGCACCCCCGCCGCATGTTTTCCCCTCACACCTGGCTGTGTCTGACAGAGGGACGGAGCTGTTTGAGACAAACTGCTAATTTGGATGTTGCATGTATCCCCAAGCCCAAAGCCTGTGCCGCTGTACCTCCAAACCCCATCCCTGTCCGTCTGTACCCCAAATCCAAAGCCTGTGCCCCTGTACCCCCAAATCCCCTGCCTGTCCCCCTGTACCCTAAATCCAAAGCCTGTGCTCCTGTACCCCAAATCCAAAGCCCGTGCCCCTGTACCCCAAAACCTCATGCCTGTGGACCCACACTGCTGCAGAGCACAGTGCAGCGGGTCTATACTCACAGGGGTGCTGGTTGGGATTCAGCGCCTCAGGCAGCCCGTCACTCCTGCAGGTACACTGTGTTCCCTGCGCTGTCCTGTCTAAGACAGCAAACGCCTGGCCGTCCCCACAGCCCTGACTCATGCACGGCTCAGAGCTGTTTGTTTGTGTTTGGTTTGGGGTGTTTTCCTTCATAATGAGAGGACAAAACCCAGAGCAGCCCTCCCCCAGCTGCTAGATTTATTACCATGTGTCTGGCCTTGTGTTTATTTACAGACATTAGCTGTTCCCTGGGATTCCTGCTGAATGAAACCTTTGGAAACGTTTGGTGGGAAAAGCAGCAGCCTGTAAAAACGCACATGCATTTAGTTGGATTTATATGTAACCTGCAGCAGAGTTAACCCTAACCCATGTGAATGTGTGTGAGTCCGTGTGCATGTTGTTGGGTGTGTGTGCTTGTTGTGTGAGTGTGTGTGCGCGTGTTGTGTGTGTGTTGTGCACAAGTGCAAGCTGGGGCACACAGGTGTGTCTCTTCTTCTCTCTCTCTCTCTCTCAGGGCTGCTGTGCTGCTTCACATTCCTGTGGTTGCACTGGCACTTCCTGCTGTTTAGGCCAGGCATAGAGAGAAATAGAGAGAGGGAGAGAGCATCTTTCCCTCTGGTGTAAACTGGGCTAATGCTTTAGCATCTTTCGCTCTAGTCTACGGTGGGGCTAATGCTTTAGCATCTTTCCCTCTAGTCTACGGTGGGGCTAATGCTTTAGCATCATTCCCTCAGGTCTAAGGTGGGGCTCATGCTTTAGCATCTTTCCCTCTGGTCTAAACTGGGCTAATGCTTTAGCATCATTCCCTCTGGTCTAAACTGAGGATAATGCTTTAGCATCATTCCCTCAGGTCTAAGGTGGGGCTAACGCTTTAGCATCTTTCCCTCTGGTCTAAACTGGGCTAATGCTTTAGAATCTTTCCCTCTGGTGTAAACTGTGCTAATGCTTTAGCATCTTTCCCTCTGGTCTAAACTGAGGATAATGCTTTAGCATCATTCCCTCAGGTCTAAGGTGGGGCTAACGCTTTAGCATCTTTCCCTCTGGTCTAAACTGAGGATAATGTTTTATCATCATTCCCGCTGGTATAAGCTGGAGCTAATGCTTTAGCATCTTTCCCTCTGGTCTAACCTGGGCTAATGTTTTACCATCATTCCCTCTGGTCTAAGGTGGGGCTAACGCTTTAGCATCTTTCCCTCTGGTCTAAACTGAGGATAATGTTTTATCATCATTCCCGCTGGTATAAGCTGGAGCTAATGCTTTAGCATCTTTCCCTCTGGTCTAAACTGGGCTAATGTTTTACCATCATTCCCTCTGGTCTAAGGTGGGGCTAACGCTTTAGCATCTCTCCCTCTGGTCTAAACTGAGGATAATGCTTTAGCATCATTCCCTCAGGTCTAAGGTGGGGCTAACGCTTTAGCATCATTCCCTCAGGTCTAAACTGGAGCTAACGCTGTAGCATCTTCCCCTCAGGTTTAAGCTGGAGTCAATGCTTTAGCATCTTTCCCTCTGGTGTGAGCTGGGGCTAACGCTTGAGCATCTTTCCCTTTGGTCTAAACTGGGCTAATGCTTTAGCATCATTCCCTCAGGTCTAAGGTGGGGCTAACGCTTTAGCATCTTTCCCTCTGGTCTAAACTGGGCTAATGCTTTAGCATCTTTCCCTCTGGTGTGAGCTGGGGCTAACGCTTTAGCATCATTCCCTCAGGTCTGAGATGCGGCTAATATGTTTCTTCACCCTGGATGCAGTGGCAAAGAGCAGGTAAATAAACACCAAGGAAAGAAAAATGTACCTGTTTCTTGTCCAGATATATTTTCTTTATGTCTAAATTTCCAGTGTTTCTTGGCCTAGTCAGTTCTTTGATAGCCCTGGGGAATAATGTGCAATTAAGTGGGATTTAATCTTGTGCAGCCTCTGCAATCATTCAGAAACAATTATTAACCATTATCATTAGCCGCTCTTCTGGATTTCTTGCATCCCAGGAGGTGTACACCAAACTTTAACTTGGGGATTATTGTGGGCACTAGGATTGGTTGAGCTGCAGCGGTGTATGTTATGTGTGTTAGCATTAGCGTCAGCTTTGTCGAGAGAAGGGCTAGTTTAGCAGCTCTGTGTAAGAGCGTTAGCCTTAGCGTAAGCGTCATTTGGGCTGCTTGCAAAATGTCAGCTGAAGCAAGGGAGCACCTTTCATACAAAGCCTGTCATTTTTGTCCTGGAGCCATAGTAAGGGATGTTTGATTTTGTTCTGTAGAGAAGGAAAAGAGCTAAACATGTCCTACCTGCCCTCTGTTCTCCAAGTTTACTTAACAGTCAGGGAAGTTGGGTTTCATGTCTCATAATTCATTGTCTCTTGAATGTTTTTATGCATCATATACGCATTGGAGGTGGGGTAGTAGAATAAGGATGGCTTTTAACCAGTTCTGTTTTTGGTAGCCAGTCTCCATAAATTGCAATGTTAATCTAAATGAACACAACACGAACAATGCAAAATAGACAAAGAAATTTGAATTCGTCAGCCCTTACTAACTTCTCCTCCATCTTTTGTAAGCTCGTTTGTAAGCCTTATGGCAGCTGCAGCCTTTCTCAGTTCAGTGGCTGTGTAACACTGTTAGTTTCAGCATGTGAGCATAGCAGGTCTGGACGAGCAGGTTTTAGTGCAGTGTGTTAGTGTTACCGTGAGTATTAGCAGTAGCGGGTGTGTCTGAGCAGGTGTTGGCGCTGTGTAAGAGTGCTAGCGTTAGTAAGAATATGAGCATTTACAGGTGTAGCTGAGCAGGCAGCAGTGCTATGTAAGATGTTCAGTGAAGCGAAGGGCTGATTTAAGCTCCATGCTGAGGGGAAAGGTGAAGCAGCTAAAGCAGCCCTGATGAGAGGGGAGGGGAGGCCTCCGCCCTGCCCGCTATTTTAGCATCATGGATGGGTCATTTGGCCCTGCCCCGCCTGCTGCTGCGCCCGGCCGGTGTTCAAACCACTGCCCGTCACCTGATATTCAGCTCTCATTCTCCCTGAGTGGAAAACAGCAGGAATCCACCCCCCCAGTTAGTGGCTGCACACAGCGCTCTCAACCAATCACTGCACTCAGCAGTGCCCTTTCAGCCAATCACTGCACTCCATACTGCCCTCTCAGCCAATCACTGCACTCAGCAGTGCCCTTTCAGCCAATCACTGCACTCAGAACTGCCCTTCCAACCAGTCATTGGAATCAACACATTCATGCATGAGTTTGCAAGTGTGTGAAAGTTTGACTGCATGTGTGTGTGTCAGTGTGTGTGCAGGAAGACACAAGTGCATATGTGTGTGTGAGCGAATGTGTGCGTTTGTGTGTGCATTTGAATGGGTGTGTGCATGCGTGTGTGTGTGTGAGTGTGTTTAAGGATAGGAGTGTGTATGTGTTTGTGTGCACGCATGTATGTGTGCGTGTGTGCTTATGTGTGTTTGCATGCCTGTGAGTGTGTGTTTGTGTGTGTGTGTGGGTGCCTGTGTTTTTGTTTGAGTGTGTGCATGTGTGTGCCTGCTCGTACCAGTGTGAGTGTGTGTGTGTTTGCACATGCCTGTGTGTGCGTGAGAGAGTGTGCGTGTGTGTTTATGTGTGTGCATGCACGTGTCTGTGTGTGTGTGTGTGAATGTGAGTGTGTGAGTGTGTGTGTATGTGTGTGAATGTGTGTGTGTGCATGTGAGTGAGTGTGTGTGTGATAGTGTGTGTGTGTGTTTGTGTGTGTGTGTGAATGTGAGTGTGTGTGTATATGTGTGAATGTGTGTGTGCGTGTGAGTGAGTGTGTATGTGAGGGTGTGTGTAATTGTGTGTCTTTGAGGGTGTGTATGTGTGTGTGTGAGTTTGTGTGTGTGAGTATGTGTGTGCGTGTGAGTAAGTGTGTGTGTGATAGTGTGTGTGTGTGTTTGCACATGCCTGTGTGCGAGTGTGTGTGTGTGTGTGAATGTGAGTGTGTGTGTGTGAGTATGTGTGTGAATGTGTGTGTGTGAGTGAGTGTGTGTGTGATAGTGTGTGTGTGTGTGTGTGTGTGTGTATGTGAATGTGTGTGTGTGTTTGCGTGTGAGTGAGTGTGTGTGTGTGTGTGTGAATGTGAGTGTGAGTGTGTGTGTGTGTGTGTGTTTGGGATGTGTCCCATGCGCTCTAGGTTGTGAAAGGCTGTCAGGCACAGTTCAATGACACAAAATTAATGACCTTACAACCTACTTTCAGCTGACCATTCCTTTGGAACATGTTTTATATCTAGCCCGGCATTTTTACTGGGTGGTCTGGAGTCCGGAGACCAAATGCAGGTTTACCAGAGTCCATTCACAGGGATGCAGAGGGAAAAAAGAAAAATTTTTTTTCCACCATTTGTGTCTGAGCTATAGAAAACAGCTGGCCTTGAGGTACAGGTCAGTGTGTGAGCACTGGGGTCAGTCACACAGGCTGGGGTCAGTCACACAGGCTGGGGTCACTCATCCAGACTGGGGTCACTCACACATACTGGGGTCACTCACACAGGCTGGGGTCAGTGTGTGAGAATGATGGGGTCACTCACACATACTGGGGTCACTCACACAGGCTGGGGTCACTCATCCAGACTGGGGTCACTCATACAGGCTGGGGTCACTCACACATACTGGGGTCACTCACACAGGCTGGGGTCACTCATCCAGACTGGGGTCACTCATACAGGCTGGGGTCACTCACACAGGCTGGGGTCAGTGTGTGAGAACGATGGGGTCACTCACACAGGCTGGGGTCAGTCACACACACTGGGGTCAGTGTGTGAGAACAATGGGGTCACTCACACAGGCTGGGGTCAGTGTGTGAGAACGATGGGGTCACTCACACATACTGGGGTCACTCATACAGGCTGGGGTCACTCATCCAGACTGGGGTCACTCATACAGGCTGGGGTCACTCATCCAGACAGGGGTCACTCACACAGGCTGGGGTCAGTGTGTGAGAACGATGGGGTCACTCACACAGACTGGGGTCACTCACACATACTGGGGTCACTCACACAGGCTGGAGTCACTCATCCAGGCTGGGGTCACTCACACAGACTGGGGTCACTCATCCAGACAGGGGTCACTCACACAGGCTGGGGTCAGTGTGTGAGAACGATGGGGTCACTCACACAGACTGGGGTCAGTGTGTGTGAACGTTGGGGTCACTCACACAGGCTGGGGTCAGTGTGTGTGAATGTTGGGGTCACTCACACAGGCTGGGGTCACTCACACAGACTGGGGTCAGTCACACCATTGAGTTTGTGTGTAAGGATTTATAATAAGGATCTATACAGTACCTCAGGCCACCTTCAGGGAAGTCTGGTGTACAGGTGTGGAGGACTGAGGTTGTGTGTGTTTGTGTGCATGTGCGTGTGTCTGTATGTGTGTGTCAGACCACCCTGTGGAGGAGTGTGTGTATGTTTCTGCCCAAGGACATGATTATGTTTGGAGACTACCTTAACCAGGTGCAGAGTAGTTTGTGTGTGTGTGTGTGTGTGTGTGTGTTAGATGATCAGGGAGATAGAGAGAGCATATGTGTGGTTAAGGATATGTGAGGGTGTGTGTATGAGAGTGTGTGAGAGAAAGGGAGAGAGTGTATTTGAGTGTGTGTGTGTGAGGTAGTGGTTGGAGACCACCTCAGAGAAGACCATCTGTTGAACAGATTTTAGCCATTTTGTGATTGGCTACTGAGAGTGAAACTCGGTAGAGGAAAAGAACAGATTTGCAAACCTAGGTGTAA